>PVIJ01002338.1:0-163994 GCA_004024925.1 Scalopus aquaticus
GTGTGATCCCCTCTAATTCCATCCATGTCGCTGCAAATTGCATGTGTTTATCTTCTTTGAATGCTGAATAGTATTCCATTGTGTATATGTACCACATCTTCTTGATCCAATCATCTATTTTTGGACATCTGGGCTGCTTCCATACCTTTGCTATTGTGAACAGTGCCACAATGAACATATGGATGCATGTATCCTTTCGGATTAGTGTTTTTGTATCCTTTGGGTAAATTCCCCAAAGTGGGATTGCTGGGTCGTATGGAAGCTCCATGTTTAGCAGTTTGAGGAATCGCCATACAGCTTTCCATAGTGGTTCGACCAGTTCACATTCCCACCAGCAGTGTAGAAGAGTTCTTTTTTCTCCACATCCTTTCCAGCTTTTGTTGTTGCCTGTATTTTTAATGTGTGCCATCCTCACAGGTGTGAGGTGCTATCTCATATGGTTTTGATTTGCATTTCCTTGATTATAAGTGATGTTGAGCATTTTTTCATGTATCTGTTTTGCTATTTATTTTAACGTGTTCATTGGACACTGCCTAGTCCTCAGAGGGTTGCAAGTCATATTTATTTTGAATAAATACATTGAAGTGCTTCTCAAACCTCTGATGTTCCCTTCATTTTTCTAATTACATTCCATCAATCCCTCAATTCCTTTTCCTTTTTACAGCCACTACTATCTGTGACTTCTTTTTAGCAAGGCAGTAAATAATAAGAAGACAATTTTGCATTAATTTACTTAGTTATAAACTCACTTTTCCAAGTAGAGTACTTTAAAGTTGCAAAGAATTTAAAATTACCTGCAAAATATATTTTTGTGTGCAATAGTGACAAGACTACATTTAAGAAACATCTAAACTGGAACACAAAATCTGGCCCTCAGTATTTATGCCATCTTAAGTGAAAATTGACTTGTCTGAGACTCAGTTTCCTAATCCTAAATAAAAAGAGAATCCTAAATACAAAATAGCAACACCAAATCTTAGAGTTGTGGTATAGTTAAAATTCCTCCACACTCAATATTATTTATTTTCATTTCTGCTTCCAAGTCAATCTATCCGTGAAATGAAATATTAACCCTCTGACACTCTGTCTCTGAAAAAATATCTCTGTGGCATTCTTGAATGAAGCATCCATTCACATTATCTTCTACTTTAATTATATATCTTGGGATTACACAAACAATTTGGGAATAACGTTAATGAGTTTTCATACAAAATAAATGAAGCAAAATGCAAGCTATTTATTATCTAAATCAGACCCATTGGTGTCCTGTAAAGCAATTGTAAGGATTTGAGTGAAAGATACTTGAAACATTACAAGAACATTTAATATTTGAAAAGTTACCACTACTTTAATAAATATGCTAAAACACTATGTAAAAATAGCTGTAGTCTATATACCCTATCTGTATTATTATTACTTGTGTTATTTCTGTGCTAACAAAATTAAATTTCAAATTGATAGAAATTGTGAAAATGAGGAGCTTTGAGTAAGGCTGTAGAAGGGAATCAGACTTTCAATGATACCTCCCAGTTAAGTGTTTATAATAGTATACCTGAAAAATTAATTAGGAAGTATTTTGACAAGGATAGAATCAGTCCACAAAATGTAGTGATCTACATCTGTATCAAACAGATCTCATTTTTCTCCCAGTAAGTATTGCATTATGATTAAATTATAGGACATCTTTATATATGGAGCTATGATAGCTTAACCTTAGGTATTGGGTTGTAGTTTAAGGATTATTGCAGTGAAAATACAATCTTATTTTAAGAACCTCTTGAACCAAGTAATGTGAGATTTCTTTAGCTTTTAAGATTCAAATATCACAATATTCTTCAATAGTATGGAGGTGGGAAGATCTGTAGATTTTTTGGATCCTATAAATAAGTTGCTCAATTTTGTAGTATCTTACTTAAATGACTAGAATATTTAGTGAAAAAGGGAGGGAAAATAATTCATGGAGTTCACATTTGTTTGGGCAATCTTTCCTGATAATAACCAGTTGTCAACAATAATTTGATACACAAACAGCAATAGTCTGGTAAATAGGAAACTCAGGAAAATGAGTGACAGGTGACAGTTGCCTCCTCAAGTTAAAAAAAAATTTCAATATCCTACTACTTGTATTTCTTGAAAAAAAAAAAAAAAACCCTAGACAGAACATAAGATGCAATAGCATGTATCTGAGATTGAAAACCATCAACTAAAATTTAGGAAATTTCTAAATGATGATTATGAGTTTCTTGGCACCCTTGGGAGTCTCAAGCACCAAGTGAATTTACATTTACCACAGGCTCCTTTTCATGAAAATCTAACTGAGAATACAAATGATGTCAGAGATTACAATTTGGATTTAAAACATAATCTAACAATATTGAGTACAAAGTACACTTTTAGATTTAAAGATGCAAGGCTCATAAGGTGTTCCTTATGCTAAAAGTTTCTCTATCAGTATACTAAACTTACTCAATCCAGCTCCGTTTTGAAAGGTACATTAAAGAGATAATATATTTTATGAAGGTTTGGTCTATAAAATCTAGATTACTAGGGGTTCATGAAAATTTATTTTATTTTGTTCAATTTGTTTTCTTATAACTCATAGCTATAAGGAAAATTTTTAAGAAGTATATGAAATTTTAAAATTCAGACATTTCAGATTGTAAAAAATGTGTTCCAATTCAAAAGGGGTAGAGAACTTTGAGGCACCTGCCAAATGTAGCATAGTAGGCTATTGGAAAAAGAAATAGAAACTCTGACAAAGACTTCTGAATTTTCCAAGTCAGAGCAACACTGAACCAATTGATGGACTGTTTCACAATATACAGGTTCTTTGTAATGTTCTGTGATGAAAATATTCCATAGTTAAATATGGCTGTAAATGCTACAGAAATTATGTTTTGTAGGAGATTCAACTCTCAAATTGGCATAATAGACTAGTCTTGCAGGCCAAGCTTTGACTATGTTAAATGCATTCCTCAGCCATATTTGACCATAAACTCTATATACTTAAATTCCATATAACAATTGTTAACAAACTATATATATAACACTAGTGATATATATATATATATTATAATATATATATATATAATGTTAGTGATATATACGGAACACATACATAGCAATATTAAACCCCATACAAATTTTTTTTTTAAAGATTTATTTATTTTTGCATACAAGCTGGGATACAGGCCAGAGGTGTGGAGCGGTGAGAGGGTTCACCAAAGACAGAGTGGGAAGCAGAACAGGCAGAACAATGGAAATACACTGCTGAGGGGAGCAGCGGGCGAGGCAGGAGAGTTCTGCTGCGCCGTGTGGGAATCTCCCTGGCCAGACATCGAACTCACGCAGCAGCCACCAACTTGCTCTACATCACTGTGCTTAACACCTTGCGCCACCCGGGAGGCCCCAAATTATTTTTCTTTACAGTGTGCCTCAAAACACAATAATGTAACAAAAACATACAGATGTTTTTAGTTTCGTACCCACTAAAATACAATCTTTAGAGTTTTATTTTTTTATTCTAAAGTTTACTGAAGTTCCTGGTTTAGATTGTCCATTTTTATTTTTTATTTTTTTTTTGAAGTTTTTTTTTTTTTAATTTTTTATTTATACATACAAGCTGGGGTACAGGCCAGAGGCGTGGGACGGCGAGAGGGTTCACCAGAGACGGAGCAGGTAGCAGAACAGGCAGATCAGAAATACACTGCTGAGGGGAGCAGCGGGCAAGGCAGGAGAGGTCTGCCTCGCCATGTGGGATTCTCCCCGGCCGGGCGTCGAACTCGCGTCGCCGCTGCCGACAGCTCCATAGCGCAGCGCTTAACCGCTGCGCCACCAGGGAGGCCCCCATTTTTATTTTTGATATGTCTCGTTGTACATCTATCATTCTATAAAAAGTGACAAATAATTGCATGCCTATGAAAGCTACTTCATTTCTATTATGAAACCAATACAAAATAGGAGTTATATATACATATACATAAATATATTCATATGAATATATATGTATATGAAGGGAAAAGGAATAGCCGTCTCAGTAAGTAAATTGAAACTGTCACCCTCACTACAAACAGGCCACTTATTTTGTTCTTGTATTTGTGTATCATCATTTTTTAAGTGAGTGAGTTAAAGTTAATACATCTGAAATAGTAATGTTGAAAGAGATGATTATCTTTTGCCATACCTTTAGAAGTAGGCATTAATAATATTTCCTAGATAGAGTTAGTGTCATATATTGCCTTTGAATACAGTTTAATAGTTGTGGTGTGCAATTTAGCGAAATACGGAACACCTGATTTACTAAATTTTAAAACGTAGTATTTCTTCCATCTGTTTGAAATAACCAGACTTTGTCCATCTTTGTTCAGGCAAGTTGTGACAATAAAAACTACATTATGTTCAAGAGTGTTTCTCAGGAACAGATTATGTTGGCTATCTAGGAAGAAAAGGAAAACGAATGCAAGTGGGAACATTCTTATTTTTTTAAAGAAGAATGCAAGTGTTTTTATTGAGCAAGGAGCATATGGTTTCCATTAGAATTACAATTTCTGGACTTGAGAAATTTTTGCCGTCACACATTATCAATGACTTAAAATTAAAGAGGTGTAAATTATTTTGTCCAGTGTGGATAAACATGATAAAAGAAAAGGTAGGTTCATTTTTCAGCTTATGTTTTCTAGCTTAAATATATTTTGTGTATTCTGATTTTTAATATTTTCTAAGAAAGTAACAGTGGTTTATGACACTCTCTGTGGTTCAGAAATAACAGGATCACACCTCTACAGGTGTATGTTACCACATCATACCCAACCAAGGAACTTTGCTTCCAAGACAGTGAAGAAAGTTGGGCAGGACCTCTGAAGGTGTGACTTGCTGGTGAATGTGGAAAAGTTCAATGTAGGCACAGGACTCTTATTTTATAAAGCTTGCAGCAGGCTGTATGAGAAGAATGGAGTGACCCTGGTAGTGGAGGAACTGATAGTCTTTAATAATGATGTTATCAAAGGCCACTACCTTAGAAAAGTTAGTGAAACTCTGTTTCTTTTTTACAAACTTCAGAATCCTCCTTCTGCAGGTTGATGGAAAATAAATGATGCTGAGACATTATCCTAACAAACAAGAAGTCTAGGGTCTGGAGATGAATTAGAGGTTATTTAATGACAGGCCAGAAATGTGATGTCTTATGATTTAAAAACTTGATGTCATATAAAATGTTTTGCTAATTAGTGTAATAAAACTTTTGGTAGTAGAAAAGTTTTAAACTTTACTTATTTCATCAGTGAAAATATACTGTATGATCCCATGTTGGTGACATATCATATACTGTTAAGTCTATAAAATAAACAACATTAATATTGAGTCTTAATGTAACTAGAGGTTTGGAGTATGACGTGTCAATGTAGATTCATTAGTTGTAATCAGTGTACACTTAGGGCCAAGATGCTGATAATGGGGGAGACTGTGCATGTATAGGGGAGAGGTGTGTATAGGAAATGTCTATACCTTTCCATCACTTTTGCTGTGAAACTCAAAGTCTTAAAAAATGAAGTGTATGTCTATATAGGGGCCTCCCTGGTGGCACAGCGATTAAGCGCGGTGCTGTGGAGCTGTCGGCAACGGGAGTTCGACGCCCAGCTTGGGAGATAGTCCCACATGGCACGGCAGACCTCTCCTGCCTCGCCCGCTGCTCCCCTCAGCAGTGTATTTCTGTCAGTCTTCCTGTTCTGCTTCCCACTCTGTCTCTGGTGAACCCTCTCGCTGCCCCGTACCTCTGGCCTGTACCCCTGCTTGTATGCATAAATAAATAAATCTTTAAAAAAATGAAGTGTATGTCTATATACATTTATACACATAAAATGTATTTTATGTATGTACACATGTGAAATATTTTTATATATGTATCTATTCTATTTTGTGTTTAAGCACAACGCCATCAAGTGGGCGTGTAGTTAAAAAATAAAAGTTGGACATCAGCAGCAAGCCTAAGTAAGGACAATTTTGCTTTCAGACGTCTGTTGTTTTTCTGTCCATATTCAGTCCAAATGCTTCAGCAAGAGCTATGCTCAAACAGTATCAGTGAAGCAAGAAAATAAACATGTCTGACGATGCTGGTTAAGCCAGAGTCCTCTTAACACAACTTTGGTGAATGGTAAGTCTCAAGACTGGTGGCAATATTCATTACAATTGTTTATGTAAAACAGCAGCAAAGTAAACTGAAGTGGTTTGGAAAAAAAAAAAAACAGTTAACGGAATTGTGTGCCATAAAATTTGCGTATGGATGAAACCAGATTGTTTGAGAAAAGTGCCTGTTAGAACCTCGTTTTTAAAAAGAAAATAGCCTAGCTCAGATTGTAGCCTATGGAAATGAGGCTGATGGTTTTCACTTGGGATAAGTGGAGAATGGCAAGTGAGAAGACACAGCTTGCTTATTGCACACAAAAACACACGTTTAAAGGCCTTTTATTTGTATTGCCTCATCAGAAATTCAAATTGTACAAGATTATCTGAAATGGGACATTTGTGAAAGAGGGATTTATCTCTAACTAGGTGCTTCCTAAGGGAAGAATACTGAATTGTTGATAGAATTGTTTCAATTTGTCATTGTTTATTTAATTTTGATTATTTTCCTCTACCTTGTTTTTATCCCATGATGTCTGATAGCAAAAGCAGTTAGAATTCAAATAAATTAAGTTAATAAACCTATTTTGATGTTGCACACATTTTATGAAATCTAATTGGAGAAATGAAAACAACCTGACATAACAGAGACCAAGAGAGGGTGTATATGTTTAGGAACCAAACACTTTGACATAGGGTCCCTGTTTACACTGAATGCTATGTAGTCAAGATAATGGGTTACATATTTACTGGTTAGCAAATATTATGACCATTTCAAACAGGAAAAAAACTGATTAGATTGCTAATTCTTTATTAGATATGAGTCCATGCAGAAAGTGTGGCCAGACACTGGCAGGATAATGGTGGATTAATTCTTCACAGTACTTGATATTTAGTACTGAGAAATTTCCTTCTCCATGAAAATAAGGCTGTTAGGAGTTTTGACAGTGTTGCTAGTAGTTTATGGAACTATAGAGTCATGTAACTTTATAACTGAAGTTACCTCCCTAATTCTAAAATACCTGAAAGCCCACAGAATTTTAAGTCAGACAAAATCTCAAAGTCATATGCTACGGAGGAGAACTAGAACAAATCTCCTGACAACTACCCCAGAACAATAAGAGACTGGGCTGAAGTCGGTGAGTTTAAAGATCACTTATTTCAGTCGCTTCAGATGATAAACAGTTTCTAATTAAAAAATAGCAATAGAGGCAAAGGAAAGATACTTAAAGAAGATATTAGTAGGCAATTACATTCACATATATCAATAAAAGCTTTACCATCCAATTACCTTATAATTCCAGCAGCTAAACAAAATACGTGTGCTGTTGCTATGGTGTTATTAAAGGAAATAGTCATGTGAATTCATTTCTTTCCAAGTCTATTTCTCACACTTTGCATGAATGCCCTTTGAGTGTTGGGAGTAAGAGAAACTTGCAGATATTGTAGTGTTTAGATTTTGGTTTGAATCAAGAACATTGATCAGAAGTTTTCTTGAATAGAAAGATTTCTAGGCACAAAGTCAAATGTAGAACTTCTCCGACGGACCTCCTATTCAATGGAAAAATCACTTGTTTTCCTGCCACATTACACTATACTAAATGTTCCAAGTTCAACAAAATTTTGAGATCTTCAGAGAAACTATTTCACATTTCCATAAACTATTTGAACAAATATTACTCAAAGTAGTATTTGATTTTTCAGATTTTATGACTTTATAAAGGTTGACTTTCCTTCAGTGCTATATAAAATAATCACCTGTATTGTCATGCACTTAGAATCACTGCCCACTTAAGCACATGAAAAGAATAAGGCATACTAGCATATGCCAATATCTTTTGTGTTAAAAAATACTCATTAATGTTAATTCAATCTGGTATATGTTGACTTAAAAGTATTTAAAGATACTATTCATTTGGTTGGTTATTCATTTACTAACCTGATATTGAACACCAATTATACCAGATGATACTTTAAGCAATACCATTCTATTGAATTATAAATCAGATCAAATTAAAAAAATCTGATTGTAGAGCTTACGTTCTAATAAAAGATGAATAAATCAGATGATAAATGCTACATAGAATTATTGTAACGTAACACAATATGTAACGATTACTATAAAAAGAAAAGATAAAGGAGAAAGGAGAAGTGAATTGTAGATGGTTGTAACTTTGTGAAAAGATCTTAAGGAGTTTCTTCATGTTAATAGAGGGAGTTAACATGGCAAACAACACAGTGAACAGCAATTAGTAAAAGTGAAGATGCAGGGGATTAAGTGGCTTGTGAATTGGAGGAAATCATCAGAAAAAAATTTTCCAAGAATGAGAGTGAAAAAATGATTCCAACATTAAACTATTGTCAGATTTATGAACATGATGTTGTAGGTGATCTTCAGAGTGGTAATGTCTGTGAACTGATGTCCAAAAATCTTACTGAAGTGGTTTCAGAGCAAAATAAGAACATATATCAACAGTAACAACTATTTCAGCAAGTTTTGCCAGAAAGGGAAGAGAAATTGAGGAAGATTGGCGTCAAAAGAGGGATTTTTTAAAATAGATAACACAGCATGTCTCTATGTGGATAGGCGTGATCATTAAAGAAATAAAAATTAATGATGCAGAGAAAGAAAATATGCTGGAGGACAGTCTCTTAATTGTAGAGGTGTGGAGGATTATTTTATAAAAAGTAACAAACTAATATATGTTAAGGGAACACAAAATGCAAGGGTAAAATTCTGCTTGGGAAGGTGACAGATCAGGGATATGATGGGACAATTTAGAGAAATTGCGACTCTACATACAAATTATCTCCACTTGACTAATATGGCTTCTCTGTTTTCTCCACTGTTTTTTTTTTCATTTTTAAATTTTTATTTATTTCTTTTACATTAATGGGTATTCCCCATAGATTACCCACTACCGATTCAACCATGAACCATCACCATAGTCCCTTGTGCTCTTTTCTGCCCCCATTTTGAGCCCTTTTCCTCCCCCTCCCTTGCTGAATGTCTCTTTCTTATTTGATTCTCCTATATTCCTGTTATAAGTGAAACCAGTCAATATTTTTCTCTTTCTTTCTGGCTTATTTCGCTGAGCATGATCCCTTCTAGCTCCATCCATATTTCTGCGAATTGCATGTGCTTATCTTTTTTGAATGCTGAGTAATATTCCATTGTGTATATGTACATCTTCTTAATCCAATCATCTATTTTTGAGCATCTGGGTTGTTTCCATATCTTAGCTATTGTGAATAATGCTGCAATAAACATACAGGTGCACATATCTTTTGGGATTAATATTTTTGTGTCCTTTGGGTAGATTCCCAGAAGTGGTATTACGGGGTCATATGGAAGCTCCATTTTTAGCAATTTTAGGAACCACCATACAGCTTTCAGTAGTGGTTGGACCAGTTTGCATTCCCACCAGCAGTGTAGGAGGGCTCCTTTTTCTCCACACCCTTGGCATTTGTTGCTCCCTGTTTTTTTAGTATGTGCCATTCTTGCTTGTGTAAGTGCCATTCTTGCTTGCTGTTTTGTTAACATTTGTTTTTATTTTCATTCAGAGTAACTGAAAGTCTCAAATAGTAAACCAATTTATAAGTAAATACTTGCATGTGTTTCTCCAAATGATAGTTATTTCTTTTAAATAGCAACTATTCTATTAATAAAATTAACTTCCTCTGTATACTACCCAGAGCATATTCAAATATGAATTATTGTCTCAAAGGGGTCTTTTACCATACTATTCATTAATCAGGATAGAAACCAGGACTGGTATTGCTCTTTATTGTTATTTCTCTTAACTTGTTTTTTTTTTTTTTTCTCTAATAACTATCTTGGGTTAACTACTGTTTTCCTGTGACACAGCATTTTCCTGTAGAATGTTGCAACTCTAGATTTAATCATTTGCTTACTCCTTTCTCTACATCTTTCTTGAAAACTAGTAATTAAATATGGATGTTTAATTACATTCACATTCAATTTTATAAGGAAGAATTCTATATACATATGTAGTTTAGTGATTTTCTATGATATCATGTTGTGAGGGTCATAGATAGCTACCCAACTTTTATTAATCAATGAGTGCAATGGTGATACAGTAATTTCCCATTATAAAATTCTTCATCAGTATTTCTCCTAATATTAACTTTCATTGCTACCAGTACCTAGGATTTATAATCTCATTTGTTGTTACAAATTGGGGGATTTTTCTAATTCTATCATTCTTTTTTAATTACTAATGAAAAAATTCTATCAAATATTTTTTTTTCATTTGTTATTTAGTTACTTCAAGATACATATTAGATAGAAAAGTTAGAATGAGTGCTTATTTTTCTTGGCTTATTTTAGAGTAGCAAATTGATTTCCTTGCAATGTCCATGTCAGCTAAGGTAGGAAGTTTTGCAATTTTATGAACATACACATTATTTTTAACACATGAATTATTAAAAATGTATGTTTATATCAATAATGTTTCATCCAGTGAGGTTATTTTTTCAGCCTTATATTGCCCTTTGGTGAACATTTGGAGCTCTTCCAAGTTAGTTTCTGTGTCATTGCTATATGACCTCATTTTTTTTTTTGAGTTCCCTTGCTTTTGGATATTTCTGTAGGTGGACTTAGTTCTTTTTATTAGGAAGGAGTACACTGAGAACAAAAACATTCTAGGTGAGCTTATTGCATAGTTGTAATTATTTCTTGAGTTTATTGGCAAGAACGTGGATACATTTATGAGCAACGTAATGAGTTTACATTAATACTAACAATTTAAATTTAACATTAAAGTTTTATTTCATGAATTTCATTTTATACTATTATTTCTTTTCTATTATGTTAAGTGTAATTGGTTGCTAATGACCTAATAACTTACTTGCTATGTTTTACAGTATAACTGGGGTGTTTTCAAAAAAACTACATATTAACAACTAAAATTAAGAATGCTAAATGCATTTTAATATTATTTTGTAGTTTCCTTCTATCCCATAAATATATATTCTTCATGTTTCCATGGATAAGTAAGCTTCAGCTGGGTGATTTACGTTATCAATGGTGATATTCATATAATAACTTTCATTTGAGAGGCTGACTGAGGTTATCTCACCAACAAAGGCCTCACTTATATGCAGCTGGGGCTCCATTTCTTCATTTAAGCAGCTTAAATCATCCCCAACTCCCCTAGGGTCTCTCTTTACATGGTTTGTCCAGTAAGCTACTTTGCTTAACGTTTGGCTTCCAAAAGAAAGAAGGCAGAAGTCCCAATAGCTTTTCAAAACTGACATTTTCTTTGTCAAAACAATTCACGGGGGTAAGGGCTAGACTCAAGGGAAGGGACATTGACCCAACATCTAGAAGGGAAGAGTGTCAAGGCGAAGAGAATTGCTACCATCACAACTGGGAAGACTCCACCATGATTCACCAAAGATAGATTAGAAGGACCTGAGAGCCAAGTGGTGGGAGAAAACAATGATTGCAGAGACAAAATTATCAGAACCATTCTCAGATAACAGAATTTAGAACCATGAGGCAGAGAAATTAAAACAACTATGATTGTTATATTAAAATTTCTAATAGAAAAGTGTAGTGCTCAAGAAGACCACTCAGGCTTTTGTGCTGTTGGTCTCTGTGGTTATCACCTGCAGCCTTGAACGCAGGAGGCACCTGGGAGTGTGGGCTCGGTGTCCACCTGCCTGATGCTGGACACCTGGAGTATGATGTGGGCAATGGTAAGTGGGCACACCTGAGCTTGGAGCCTGAGCATATAAGGCAGAGTCACAGAGAACAGTGGCAGAGTGACCATGAGAGAACACTGGAGAGCCCAGAGCAAGTAAAGCTTCACCTGGGGCTGGGAGGCCTGCCAGCCTCCCGGCCCCCCACCTGCCCTGTGTCTGGTTGCTGCACTGCAAGTGGCACAGAAACATCATCAAGAGTCTGAAAAAGCCACCGAGGCTCCAGGATTCTCCTTTACCTGTCTGCCCGGATCCATAGAGAACCTGCCCCATGCCTTGCAGCGTAAGAAAAAGGTTTGTGTGAGATGCAAGACCAAATGAATAATATCAGAAGATATAGACATTTTAAGGAAGAATTTAAAGAAAACCCAGAAATACAACATAAAATAAGATATATTCAAGTTAGTATTTACAGAACGGAGGATTTAAAACACAAGAAATTTGGTAAGTTCTCCCATTCCCTTATTTGCCCTGCTGTATTTATTTTAATTTGTTTGTTTGTTTTTTAGCTAAAATGCTTCTTCATCCAAGAAACAAGAAATAAATCTTTATATCTATGTTAAATGCTTATACTTTGCATTCCTCTGTCACTCATTTTCATTATATTACTGATCACACTATATCATAAGATGAGTACAGATAAAGTTGTCCATTCTAATGCTTATGAAAGGTAATTGCAATGGGAGAGGGACTGAGTTGATAATGTTCAGGACTTAGTGGAATCCTCATGGAAAGACTTCAAGAGTGTGTGGATTGTGGAGTAATGTCAAAATTACTTTGCTATCCCTATTCTAATATTAAGGCATTGAGAGGGGAAATGCTGTATTTTAATAAATCTAAAAAGATTTATGAAATAATTTGGAAGATGGAATCATGTAGGTAAAAAAAGAGGTTTGCAAGGGATTTAAGGTGAAACGAAATGCATCCACAAAAACAAAGATAAAATTATTTGGGAAATAGTTTCCCTAATGCCTTTGAAATTACTCTTGTATGATTAAATGATAGTGCTTAAGCTAGATCAAGGTTGTATATATTATGTAGATAAAATTTTATTTTCCAAAGTCATTCTGTGTTACCTGTTTTTACCTCCTTCACTTCCTGTGATGGAAGTAAAGTTCAAAATAGAAGGGACATCTCTGATTCCATTCCACAGAGGACAATTAACCAAGAAGGTTGCATTAATCTGGATAATATGCATGGAAAATATCAACTACTGATTTTTAAATTAGTATATTATATGCATTTTATAAAATATGCTTCTGCAAAAATGCACCAACAGCTTTTATACTAATACCATTATTTCTAGGGAAAAAATGGTTGGCTCTTACAGTGCATTAGTTTATCATTTGACCCATATATACTAGAAATGTTGCCTTTTCCTTTCAAGGGAATGAGATGAAAATGGCAACAATTTGGTAAAAAATTATTTTAAAACCAAAAGTCAAACTATATCTATACGTACAGTATTTTGATTTTGCTGATCATTTCTTATGATTGTACATGTGTCAAAACTTAAAATACATAGTATTCTTATATGCAGTTGTTAATCAGTGAAGCTATTAAAAAGCTAATTTTTTTTCACTTATTGTAATTACAGTCAAACCAAATAATAAGAAAAAACAAAGATATATTTTCAAGGTGTTCCCACTGAAGGTATGCTTTTATATTTACAATGGTGACATTTTAAAAAACTCAGTTTAACAGGTTGCAGAATTAGTCTCCTAACTAAAATCTATCATCATCATCTACTTTTATATTTACATGAGATTATTTAATTTAAAATGAGTTAAGTTTTCTAGTCTATTCATTTTTTCCCCTCTTTACTGGGATCAATCTTCTCATATTTGCACTCATTTTTGTCTTATTGTTCATATTTATTTCACTTCCATTTGACTCATGTGTCTTTTATCTACTGTCTCTCCTAAAGTTTCAATTTCCTTTGACACTTTCAGTAGATACAGTGGCTTCTTAAATAAGGCTTCTTGACTAATTAGAGTCACCAGTGTTTGGTTGAGTAGACAAGATCAGCCCCATTCTCCATACAGTGCTCACTGCCTCCCTGTCTGGTCAAATACAGGCTCTTAATTCCCTGAATGTGTAGAGTCAGCGAGCTACCTTTTATCTGTGAGGATTCCAAGATCTAGAAATATTGAAACTGTGGGTCAGGTTCCTCGCTGGTGGCCTAGGGGTTAAGTCTCAGTGCTATCACCACTATGCTGTGAGTTCCATCCCCAGGCAGGGAGCTGACCCACATACGCCACAGCAGAACTCTCCTGTCTCATCCACTGCTCCCCTCAGCAGTGTATTTCAGTAAAATTTGCCTATTCTGCTCCCCACTCTATCTCTGGTGAATCCTCTCATTCTATAGCTGCACCTCTAGGCTACATCCCAGTTCTTCCACACAAAAATAAATAAAATTAAAAATAAAACAAACAAAACTATGGTTCAGTGAAAGTGGTAGGTGCTTGAGATACAGAATAAACTATCTGAAAGGCTAAAAGCCACACATGCCATTATTGCTTGGCAGTATTATTTTGCTATCAGACTATGAATCTCTGCAAATTCAGTTCTACTATTTATTTGCATTTAATCATGATAAATATAATGGATGTACAAATTGGAATTGATTACATCATATAGGAGTGCCAATGTTTAGTTGACCTTTCAAAGTCTAGCCGTATTTATTTATGGTGTACAGTAACAATAAATGCCAATTACTATGCCAAGGCAGTGGTAGCAGAGTTCAACAAGGTATGTGTCTAGTCAGGAGAATTTCACAGTGCTTTGAGGAATACAGATTAACAGCTACAATGCTGTGCTTTGTCAGAGGTGTATGTGCATAGCTGTTAGACTTCTCAAAACAGTGTGCTGAATACTGTCAGATATTTAACATGTATATCTACTAAAATATTTGCAAAAGAATGACATTTTATATAACAGCCAACAATTTGAAAAAACTCAAATACAAATATACACCAAATATCAATACATTGTGGTTTATACATGTGTATGTATATGAACACACACATAAAACATGTTATTTCCCATGTGAACATGAGAACAGATGAACCATATCTATCTGTAGCAATATGATTATTACAAGCAGCATATTAATCAAAATAAGACAGAGTCAAAAGACATTAATCCTATAATTCCAACAGCATTAAATTTATAAAACACTGAGTTTCAGAAGTCAAGATAATGGTTATATTGGGGGAGTAAGTACCAAAAAGCAATTACAGTGAGGAAGAACATTATTTTCTGGAGTATATTTCATGGTCTCTGGATCAGTTTCCTACTGCTGTATAGCAAATTATGACTAACTTAGAAACATCAAGCAACACATATTCATTAGCTTGCAGTTTCTGTGGGCTAGGAATCTGGCACAGTTCAGCTGCATCACCTAGAGGCTCAATCAAAAGGTTGGCGACGACCTGCTTCGCATATGGAGGCTAGTGTGGGAAAAAGTCCTCTTCCAGATCATTTAAGTCGTTGGCATGACCAGATTCCTATGGCTTTAAAACTCATGACGGCTTGTTTCATGAAAATTTCTAGAAAATGTTTGCTAGCAGGAGTCTTATGTAACATGACTTAGCCATGGCCGTGACATCCTATCACTTCTCCATAATCCATTCCTTAAAAACAAATCCAATATCCTGCTCACGCTCAAGGAAAGGAGTTGTACGAGATATACAGACCAAAAGGCAGGGGCCATTTGGTGGGTAATGATTAGGTCTGTGGATACACATAATTGCAATTCATTAATTTGTGCCTCATTTTATATACTGGTTAGACTTCAGTGGAAAAGTGTTTAGAATCATATCAAACATTTAAAATAAGCCCACATGTAATAAAAGTAAAATGTTATTCAGTAGTATGAAGGGATATTAATTATTGCCAGCATATTGAATGGTATATCAATTTTGTTTTTAATGATAATTAAAGAAAAAGACCAAATGCAATGCACAATTTTTTTTATTTAATTTTGAGTAGATGAATAATACAGTCGTTTTGCATAGTTGACTTTCATTTAAAATATTACTGAAAGCTAATTATATTAGTTTTCTATTGCTTTTGAAAAAATTGCCTCAAACTTAACAGTTAAAATAGGATCCATTTATTATCTCACAGACTTTGGGGGTCAGTGTTCACAGATTCTTAACAAAATCAAAGTCAAGGTTGGCTAAACTTTATCCAGAGTCTCTAAAAAAATAATTCATCTCCCAATTAATTCATGTTGTCGGTCTAATTTGTTTTCTTGTGGTCTGTGTTGCTATGTTGGCTGCTCACCACAGCTAGAAACTGTCTTTCCTCTCATGTAACCCTCTCCATCTTCAAACTAAGCAAAGGACATCAGATCTCCTCAGGCTACAAATCTCTGACTTCTCCCCAGCCTCCCCAGATTCTCCATATGGAGAAGATGCGTGTGTGTGTGTAGAAATACTGAGTAAGAACAAGTGCTGCCACCCAACTTCCCAACCCCAATCTCCTTTGTATAGGTCTTTCACATCACAGAGCCAAGACAGGGTGTCTGTTGAAGTTCACTGGATGCCAGATCCTCCCAGAAGAGCTCTTGGCCCCAGAAAACTAGGGGAGTTAAAAGTGGGTATGCGGTTGCCAACACATTGCAATAGTTTTTCACAGGAGATAACCATAGCCCTTAGCTTGAAATTCTATTTCTTTCTAATGTTCTTAAAAATTACCATAGATTTAGTAGAATAACTGCTGCATCATTTACTGTAAGCCTTTGTTCAATCTCCAAAAACATTGAATGATTGTCATTGCTAATCTTGAACAGTTAAAAATTTCTCTGGTAGAGAGTTTCACCAAGCTCCCACACTGTTGTTAAGACAGGGCATTTTAAAATGTAGGATTACTTATATGTTCAACTGTTCAACATGCATTTGTTCTAATGATTATTAAATGTATATATATTCAGCAAAAGCCTTAATCTATATCTCAGCTTAATTTTCTAGAAATTTAGAAGTTTTTGGTAGAAGATGGTGTCTATTTAGATACTTTGAAACATACAAATTATTCAGTGGTTCTTATTGTTTTAGAGACTTACTGGATTTGTGTTCTTTAGTATGAATTGTCCAGATGAATATTTTCTGCGTATAGGACAACAGTGGGGAATAGTGTAGAGATGATCTGTATCTTTTCATGTTTGTTTTAAACTACATGACAGCAGTGTTAACTTTATCCTAACAGTACCCTAATCCTTCTTCACACACTTCTTTCTCTGCCCTTCAGATTTATGGTTGTACAGCTCTACAATTCATTGATCTGTGCTCTCCGTTGTATCATTCAGTTTCACTTTCTGAGCTGTCACTCTCAAGGAAGAGAAAATTGCTTATTCAAATGTAGATAATCAGTTGATCTTGCTTAAAATTTCATAAGAATATCTTAGAAATCTCCTTTAAGAGAGGAATACTTATACCAACAACAACAAAAAATAAAGGTCTTTGGTAGAAAAATAAAGAAGTTTTTGGAATTCACAGGACTTACCTGTCACATAAATGCAGCCTACCGCCATACTTGTGAATGTCACCTTAAATACAGATGTAAGCAATTTATTATAAAATTTAAATGATTGCTATGTAGAAAATAGCTCAAAAAATACAACATACCAGTTCTGATATGAGTAGCAAAATTATTTGAGAGAAGTATGATACAGTGAAACTGCACTAGAAATTAATGGAATAAAAATTTAACTGTAATATGTTAGCCAAATTAATTATACTTTCTGATTTTAATTTTCCTATAAGAATGGTAATACTGACTTTGCATCAAATAGTGCTAAGGATGGTTATGAATGTATAGTCTTCTCCTAAATTATAGCAGAAGAAGCCAAAATAGACAGTCCTATTTGCTATATGGTTTTTAAGAGACAAATACAGAAATTGAGTTCAGTCATTTTTTACTGATTCTTTTGCTACTGTTGTTCTGGTACCTGGAATAGAGTATCTGATTGTTGAACATGGATTCTAAAATTTCGTGTGTCCTACTGCCAACTTCTCAACTATGTCAAGTCTCTTAACTGTCTGAATTTTAATTCTGTGATCATTATTATGAGAATTATGTTTCCCAGAGATATTCTCAATTTACCATGTAGATATGTCTTCTGGATGATAACATGCTGTGAAATAATAATTGGTATAGTTAATGAGGCAAGTTAAATAGAATAAGAAACAGTGGACTTATCGTGGTCACTTATATAATATTTAGTCTTCTCAAAAGTATAGAATTTTAATTTAATAAATTAGTTTTTGTATACTTCTAAATTCATAACTTTCTTATGTATAAGTCAAATCATCCTAAAATAGCTATTGTAAGAAATGCCCTAAGATATATTATTTTACTTTTGGGTATGTTTGAAAGTAATATAAAATTTTAGAATTATCCTGCAAATATAAATCATGTAGATTATTTCTCCTCAAGAAGCCTATGAGATTTTCTATTTACTACTTCTAAAGAGCATCTGTTCTCTGAGAAAACATACCAAATAAAAATTTTCTGTGATTGAAAAGTATTTTAACTATTTTACTCAAATATTCTTGAACTTAGTTAAAGTTTATGCAGAGATGTAAGGCTTTCTGTTATACTATTCAGTTGCATTTTATATTTTACATAGTGTTCTGCTTTGAAACAAGTTATCAAAAACAATACAATATGATTCAGAAGAAGAGGTGAAAGTCATTCCTGAAAGACTGATAAACTAATCTTTCTGAGAAACTGAAGGTGAAGGGCATGAAAGTGTTTTACTTCATAATTGTCTGAAAATATATTCTGATATTTAAAATTTTATCAGGAGCAAACAAACAGCTCTATTTTTACATTAGTGTTCTAAATGAAAAATACATCAAGGTCCATAATCTTGTTGTTACACTATTTTTATTGACCCAAGGCCAAGGAAATCAATACTTTTCAAATAACTTCGTAGATATTTACAATAAAACACTTTATGTGAATACTTATTAATTTATATTTGAAGAGGTTTTCAATGCCAGAGTTTTTGCATAGGTGAGAATATAGGTTTGGCTTTTCTAGTATTTTTCATGGGTAGTTTATGTCTCTCTCTTATATATTAAACATAAAATAAAAAATAAATCCTGCGTGTAAATCACTTCTGTAACTCTAAGCAGTTTGCTAATTACAGTAGTTAAAGCAAATTTTGTAGTTCTGATCACATTGAGTTAGTTTGACTGATTTGGATCACACAAATAATAGTGTTTGTTCTCACATTTTAAGCATCGTATTTAACTTAGTACTTTAGAAAATGCAAAAAAATTTAATAGAAAAAATTGAGAAATATACTAGAACTAAACTATTTCTTCTATGACAACAATCACTTGAGTGATTAGTGGAATCACAAGTGATTCCTGGGTTTAACTGAGTTACTAAACTTTACAGACTAATTTTTTTTTTCATTTTGTGATACTGTTTCTGAGTAATACACATATTGCTGTCACTTCTTCATTTCCATTTATTATGTAGTTTGGATAAAGACTGGTTTATATTGGTGATTTCGAAAGTTAATTTTTTGTTTGTGTTGTTCAGTTTTGGTGATATATTCTGGGTCTTCATATCCTATGAGGATTTTAGCTTTTTCTTCTGAATGCAAGGTCAAATATCGAAGGCTCCATGTCTAATTTTCTAAAAAACTACACTGACCCCAAGATCTAGTGTCCATGATTTTATTAAATATTTGTCAAGACTTTCTTCATCCTTAATACTGCTGTGGTTTCACAGGGCATCCTGATTCTACAGCTCGATTGGACAGTATCCATCAAACGAATAGCCCTCAAGTCCTACATTAATTATTTTTTTTTATAATATATATTTTTTTATTGTTATTTATGTCTTTCACATTTTGTATTCCCCTTGGGTAGCCCACCACCAATTCACCCGTGATCCATCTCCATGGTCCCTTGTGTTCTTTTCTATTCCATTTTGTGCCCTTATCCTCCCCTCCCCCTGCCCTCCCACCCCCCCCTGCAACTGCTGAGTGTCTCTCTCCTATTTGGTTTCCCTATAGTCCTGTTATAAGTGAAATCATTCGATATTTTTCTTCTTCTTTCTGGCTTATTTCACTGAGTATGATTCCCTCTAATTCCATCCATGTCGCTGCAAATTAATTATTAAGGTGTCCATATGTTCCTATTTGCCTGGAACAGTCCAAATTTATGTTTGTCTGGAATAATTGCTAGTGAGGAATCTTTCATGCTTTATTTGATTCAGTTAAATAATCACCCTTCATATAGATCTCTGGTCTCTGAAATATCCCTGTATTCCCCTTATCAAATCAGGTTAATAAATTTATCTTGTTCTTATTATATCCAACTGGTAGAAATTGCTGCTGTACAGAGTAGAAACAAAAGAGAATATTCCTTGGAAAAGTAGACACTCATTCCTTTTTTGCCCATAAGAAATTTTCCTGCCTAGTGGTTCCCCTCTTCTCTGACAATCTAAACCTTTAGTTAGAAATATTTAACTATTTGGGCCTCCCTGGTGGTGCAAGGGGTTAAGTCTCAGCACTATGAAGCTATCTGTAGCCACTGTGGCAAAAGTTCTATCCCCAGCCAGGATGCTTCCCACATGGCTCAGCAGACCTCTCCTGTCTCCACATTACTCCCCTCAGCAGTGTATTTCAGTAGATCCACCTGTTCTGCTCCCCACTCTTATCTCTGGTGAATCCTCTCACACCCCGCTGCCCCCACACCTCTGGCCTACACCCCAGCTCTTACATACATAAATAAATAAATCCTAAAAAAAAAAATTCAGAAATAATTAACTATTTCTTATCCAGTAAACATTTTTATTTTCCTTATGTTTTCTCAAAAAAAGTCCACTTGTAATATTTAGAAACATTTAGAAATATACTGAAGTTTTCATTCACTTACCCAAATCTGTATTTAATTAGCTTTATATTAAGGGCCTCCCTGGTGGCGCAGCGGTTGAGCGCTGCGCTGTGGAGCTGTTGGCAGCACGCGATGCGAGTTCGACGCCCAACCAGGGAGAATCCCACATGGTGCGGCAGACCTCTCCTGCCTCGCCTGCTGCTCCCCTCAGCAGTGTATTTCTGATCTGCCTGTTCTGCTCCCTGCTCTGTCTCTGGTGAACCCTCTCACCGCCCCACACCTCTGGCCTGTAACCCCAGCTTGTATGTATAAATAAATAAATCTTTAAAAAAAATAAAATAATTAGCTTTATATTAAGTATCTTAAGTATTTATTAAACTAAAGCATAATTTTTTGACTTAACATCATATTTACCAGTCACCTGCAAGTTTTCCCAAGTTACATTTCAAACAACCAAGAAATTTTTGTGAACAGAGATTTCAGGACAGTATGGTTACAGTGGTCAACATTGAGATCATTACTGACTTAAAAAGGCCCCAATCTGTAGTATCTTGGTGTGCTGAACATGAATATAACCCTGAAAATTTTTTATTAGCTCTCATTTTGAAGATATTTCATATAGTTCATTTTATATGTTTCACCTTGTAAATTTATCCAGTAGGACTGCAACAACATCCTAAATCAGACTCGAATGGTGTAATATTGCATCACATTGCATAATACCATCATGCACACATCATCCAGAGTTGACTGCATCATCAAGTCTCCAACAATGGAATCTTCTAGAAGATGTCACAATTACTTTATATTGAAAGCACCACCAGCATTTGGAGCCTTTCTTCAGAAAGGAAGGTACTCTGGTATTCTGTTTTGATATTGAGGGCCTCATGAATGCCTTAGAAATCACTCATGACCCACAAGAATGGAGACTATTTCTAGACTCTGAAACTGAGTCTTAAGGCTTTACTTTTGCACAATGGAAACCGTCTTCCATCTATTCCAGTAGCGCATGCCGTCCACATGAAAGAGACATAGGATAACTTAAAGCAGCTACTGAATTCCATTGAGTATAACAAGTACAGCTGGCTCATCTGTGGTGATTTGAAGCTAGTTGCCCTTTTAATGGGACTGCAGCAGGGATATACAAAATACATTTGTTTCTTATGTGAGTGGGATAGCCAAGCAAGTGAATTGCACTACTTGTGGAAGGAATGGACTCTCAGACAAAATGTAGCAGTTGGAGAGAAGAATATCCAGCTCCCAGGTTTGGTCAAGACTCACCAAATCCTGTTATCATCCCTTGACATCAAACTAGGTTTGATGAAGAATTTCGTGAAAGCCATGGATCGACCTCCCCAGCTTTCCGATACCTGCATGAAAAATTTCCCCCACTTAGCGAAGCAAAGATGAAAGAGAGAGTGTTTGTGGGTCCTCAGATTCAAGAGCTCTTCGAAGATGACAGGTTCAACAACTTGCTGCAGGGTGACGTGACACAAGCATGGAATGCTTTTCACCGAGTGTCGACAAACTTTCTTGGGACTGTTAGTGCAGAAGACTACAAGGAACTAATAGAAGACATGCTGATGCAGTATCAGAAACTTGGTTGCAATATGTCTCCAAAGATCCACCTCCTTCATTCCCATCTAGATTTCTTCCCTGAAAACTGTGGTATGGCTAGTGATGAACCTGACGAACATTTTCATCAAGTTATCGCATCAATGGAACAAAGATACCAGGGAAAATGGTCCACTACAATGCTGGCTGACTACTGCGATGCTCCTGTACAGCTGTACAAGAGACAAGCGAAGAAATCTAAGTAGTTGTCTATGACTTGATTTTTTTTACAGGTATTAACCATAAGCCTATTACTATTGGCATGCATTTCGTGATGTAACCATCAATTTATTGCAGATTACAAAAATAACTAGAGCCAAAATTAGAATTTAACTGTCATATTTGTGTTGAGCACATACAAATTGATAGGAAATGACTAAAATTTTATTTCAGTAACATGACTTTTGTAAAAATTTGTTGACCAGTGTTCTCTAACCTGAAGAAAAAGTGTGTTTATTTTTTTAATAACGTTTTTACTCCCAGATGTATGAAAACTTTTTAGTCAGTTTTTAATTGTTAGTTCTTTTCTTACTATTTCATTTAACTGACATAGTAGAATTTAGAGCTTCATTTTTTAATTAAAATGAAAATTTTAAATAAAGTAAAGGTAAAATAAATTTTTTCAATCAAATTTAATTAAAAACAATTCAGTATGATCCTAATGCATTA
Source organism: Scalopus aquaticus (assembly GCA_004024925.1). NCBI lineage: Eukaryota > Metazoa > Chordata > Mammalia > Eulipotyphla > Talpidae > Scalopus > Scalopus aquaticus. The sequence goes on from PVIJ01002338.1 coordinate 22,989, forward strand.
TTCTGCCTTTTAAAAAACTGATGTTTTAAACATCAACATTTTGAAAACCTTTTATGTACAATTAGGCCATTCAAACAAAGGATAAACAGTTCATAAAACCATTATCTAGAATTTGTGAACATGCCATGGTCTGCTTTTATGTTTTTCTTTTGATTATTAGAAATAAACAACTGTAGGTCAAATTTTTGCATAGATCAGTTTTAAAAAGTGTATTAATTTTTTAAAGTCTCTTTTTTCCCCATGTTCACTTTCAAAAAGTTCTTTCTTTTTCAGTTATATATAAAGTGAAATGTTTAGTGTTTAGAAAGCAAATATTGTAGCTCAAAATCAAATGCTGTGTTGACTGTTGCATAGGATAACACCCATTAATTAGCACTGTTTCTATTCTAAGTGACTCTAGATGTAAGTGAATTCTTTGAAGTATTCATTTACAAATAAGCAGACCTCATGTTTAATATGCATAAAATTGAACATAGCCATCACTTCTTGGCCTTTTGGCTAAGATCAAGTGTAAATTGAACATAGCCATAGACAGTAATTTTTCAAATGTTCCATTGCTATCTCTGTAACTACTTTTTTTTTTCAATCTTCTTGGATAAAGAAAAAGAAACAAAAAACTAAAAGTTATGACGTTTGAATCTCCTCTGTTCGTCTATCTTCTGATGATTATCTTTACTAAATTTTTATTGTTAAGCTTAGCATATATAGATGTATGCTCTGTATAAATAGCATAATTTATACATTATAAATTAGATAATTGTTTTTGATTTATGATCACAAGTTTTATTTTGCAAGAGGCTTCTCCAGACTTCAGAAGTCTTCTTCTGGTACTCCCATCAATAAAACCTACCACAATACCAACATGATAGTAAAGTATAGTAACAATGACTTTAGAATTCTTATTAATGTCATCATCTGTATGTAATCTGTATGTCATCTTTTCTGCCTGTCTTCTTTCCCCTTATATTATTTCTGGGAGCATACTCCCTGTGGTACAAACATTACCTAATTTATTGGTATAGTATTTGGTCATACAAGAGTGCCTCAATTAATTTATCTTTCTATTGTTGATGGACAATAGAATTTTAGTGTTCTTGATATAATTATGAACAGCATTTCTACAGATGGTCTAGTATGTGATTTGGAGAAAAGACACTTGGATTTTTTTGATGTATATACACCCAGGATGGAATCAGGAGTTAAGGTCAGGTCCATTCAAATAGTAGGTAATATTTTAAAAGTCATATTAAATGTAATACTGCATCCTGGCCAAAACTTAATATTGTCCATCTTTCTCATTTTACTCAATCTGGTGTTATAGTCATAGAGTATTCTGCTTCATGGAGTCTTACTCTGATGATTATAAAAGTTGGCATCTTTGAGATATTTGCTCACCATTTTGATTATTCCTTTGTGAACTAGGCATAGTATTTGCTCACTTTTCTACTGGTATCAATGTTTTTTCTTGTTTTGCAGAGGTACTTTCTATGTTCTTAATATTTGCTTTGTGTCAAATATGTATTGCAAATAGTTACTCACCTTGATGATACCTACTTTTATTTTTGTTTTGCGTATTCCTTTCCTTCAGGGTATGTATTGATATGATATTGGGTGTGTTATTAGCTATAGCATATGTTCAAGGTAATCATGGTGAAGAGCTTTAATTTTTGGTACACATTCTGTACACTATCTTGGTAAAACAACATCAAAGACTCAGATACACTGCTTTCTAGCCACAGACTTTATTAAGACATAAATAAAAAAGAGGTCACGAGGTCTACTTTTTCTTGTAGGTCATATTACAAAGCTTTTTCATTCATTGAAGTTGATTGATTTTGTTCTTTAAATACCTTATTGACAATGGTCTTTTTTAGAGTTCATTTATCATGCAAATATTTTGCAATCCCTCACTTACCTGGGTCCTTTCCAAGGTCCTAATTTTTATTTATGTTTTTATAGATACATTGTAAATTTAATTTGTAAGCCTTAGAAAACCTGGATATGATGCAGATTATTTTATTGAATTTTTATTTGCTTTTCTGCAGAGAGTGAAAATTGAAATTTTCTAAATGCTTAAACCCTTCACTACTCAAGAAGTTCATATAACACAGCAGATAAGATATGAGAGCAGTGAGTCATTGATGACGTGCACCAGAGCTTTCTAATGAGGGAAATAGTAAGTAGAAATGAACATAATTAGTTCTAGCAGTGAAAATTAATAAATTTCAAGTCAGCTGAATCATAAGCACTATTATATTTTGCCAATGTATAATTTCCAGAATATGGGGAATTATATTTTTTCACAGTGAGCAATTTTTATAAATCATGTGTCTTGAATGGGGAAAGTGTATCTTTCTGACTTCTGTAAAATTTCAGACTTAGATATTAGAAGAAATTCAATTAATTAGACTGTTCATAATTAAGTATTCAACCTACAGGGATTTTCTAATCGGTTCCATACATCTCAAGAACAGATTGCCCACTGGAAATAATTACTACCTGAATTGATAGCCAATATTAAATAATTCCTTACACATGAAAGTAAAAATCCTTGAGAAGCAATATTTTAACTAGATTTCACTGCTCGTGAGCAGCAAAAATCAATCCAGGTTTCTGAGGAGAACATAAGAATTCTGTCCAAGAACTGCTTCTTGTGACACATTCCTATAATTAATGTTTTATAAAGGAAATTTCACAGCAGACACTCGAGGCAATGCAGTTTTATTATCTCTGGATATAATATACCACCTTCTCTGCTTATTACTTTAGATCTTAGCTCTTCTTGTAGTGCAGACTATTACCTTGAAGCAATAAACAGTTGTGCATAGATTGCATAGATCTAAAGTCTCCGTGACCAGCAACTCTTTCTATCTATCTTATTTCCTAAAGCCCTGACCCCGCTGATGCTGCTCTCTCCCTTCTGAAGGTCATCTGGTCCTGTGTTCATGACTTTCTCACAGCTGGATTTTTCCTTTCCATTCCAACAAGGACTCCCTTTGTTCAGCTCCTTATCAGTGTACATTTGATAACAGAAACTGGACCTAGCTTGTGTCTCATGTCCACTGTCAGTTCTCCAATGACTCAGTTTTCTCTATTCCTGAAAACAGAGCAAAGCGACAGCCACAGCAACACATGTTCAGTTACTTTCTTACAAAAGTATTCTGAAAAATACTTTTCAGCTCTTAAAATCCAAACCTTGCACAGTCTCAACTCTGCTTGTCTTTCAAGTAACCGTCTAAAGTTGCTATCAAGAAACCTTTAGTCAGTAAGTATTTCTGGCATGTTTGATTGATTTTAAGATTTTCACTTACACATGTTTACTAATATACTCTGGATTTTCTTCTCTTATTGAATCCTTTAATATCTGGTTAATACTTTACCTTCTGCCCTAGCTCTGGGTCTGAGAGAGGTTTTCTCTATAACTCCTATAGCACTTTCAAAAATAAAAATTACAGTCTAGCTTATTTCTTAAATCTATGTTTCATTCAAAAATTTGGATAATCTATTAGAATGCCACAATAAATGTTTTGAACATTTATTTTGCAACTTTAGAAGTAGAGTGGTTTGCAATGTATGGATCACTGAGTTGGAAAAGTGATGAATCTAATTTTTTTAACTACTTCTCATGGGTTTTGAGAAGTCAGGATTAATATCAAATCTCATAAAAAGGCAAAAGTGAGAAGAGTCAAAAAGGCAAATCTCAATTGCATATTTAAGAAGCTTCAAGGGTAAAGCAGGAAAACCTAAATTAGTGCACAAATCTAAAAGAGTAAAATTGCAGGCAATGGTAGATGTCAGGAATGCTATAGGATTAATTAAACTGTATCAAGTATAGGGTTGAACCTAGGAGGACGATAGCCCCCTTGTGTAATTAAAGACGTTATTGCTTTTATCCACATAGCAATAGTTTATTAAAAACTCCATAACCATTAGTATTAGTGGGATGTCTTTCTCCAGGCATAAATGTAAAAAAAAAAAAAACCTATATGAACATTAGCATAAAGTTAATTATTGATTATAAGTAAACCTAGCTCACACTTTTGCTAATTAAGTCTGAGACATTATAATGTCCAGAAAATTTCCCTACCAAAATCATTTCTCTTTTGATAGGAGAGAAACTTAAAAAAAAGTAAACCCCTCATGCCTATGTGAAGGCAAGATAAATTCCAGATTAATTATATTCATAGAATGTCTCCCCAACTTATTCAAGATGAAGAGTGATTTATAAGAACTACTTGTATACTAACTTCTATGATAAAAAAGCATCACATGCACTTCATTATTTAATACACAATATTCCATGATACAGTATACAGAACGGCAGTTCATTCCCCAAACTTCACTTCATATATAGTTATTCAAATACAATAATGAGAATTCCTTGTGGCAGCATTGAAGCAAAATGCTTTTCCAGACTTTGCAAGCTGATCAGAGATAAGCTTCTTTCAGAGGGAGAAGGGCAGGAGGAGTCCCAGGGGTGGTGGCAGGAGGCACAAGGTTCTGTGGGGGGGACTGTGGGTGTTTGGGTAGTAGGAGTTCTAGGGTGACCACAGCTGAGGGGGGATCCTATACTGTCAAACTAGAAAGGATGTAAGTCATGATACATCAGTAATTTAAAATTCAAAAGGAAACAAAAATATTTTTAAAAATAAAAGGGATATCTTAAAAAACATTAAAAAATAAAACCAAAAAATATTCAGTGACATCTGGAATGTCAGAGGACTGTTTCCCAAGGTACACACACACACACACACACACACACACACACACACACACACACATATATTTAAAGATTTATTTAATTTGTGCATGCAGGAGCTGGGGTGTAGGCCAGAGGTGTGTGTGTGGGGGGGGGCGTCAAGAGGATTCACCAGAGACAGGGGGGACCACAACTCGCAGATTGACTGAAATACACTGCAGAGGGGAGCAGTTGGTAAGATTGGAGAGGTCTGCTGTGGGATGTGAGAACCTCCTGGCTGGGGATCGAACTCGTGCTGCAGTGGCTACGGATAGCTTCACAGGCTGAGACTTAACCCCTTGCGCCAAAAGGGAGGCCCAAGATAAGCACTTATAACTGGTAAAAATTATATTAAAAAGCAAACATTTAAAGCCTTTGACTATTGCCATAAGGATATGCAGCCAATGATGCAAAATTTATAAAAAGATAAAAGGAAACTTTCAGCATCATGGTAAAAATAGCAAGAAACGGTGGCACTTTGAGCCATTCTGCTGTCCTAACGTGGTCCGTTCAATATGATGGGACCCCTTCTCAGGTGGGTGCAGCCGAGAGCCCAGGGTTCTCACTGTCTCTCCAGAGCCCAGTTTAGGACTTGGCATCTCTCCAGGAGGAGGTCAGCACTTCCTGTCCCCCAGGCTCTGTGCTGCAGAATCTCTAGTCCCAGAAATACAGGTGAGGCATCTGGGGTTATCCCCCACCCATTCCTGATGCATAAAGTTGGTGTTCCTTCAGGAACAGTAGGGACTGAGCCCCAATAGCCTTGCTTAATATCTTTTTTTTAGATTTATTTGTTTATACGTACAAGCTGGGGTACAGGCCAGAGGTGTGGGGTGTCGAGAGGGTTCACCAGAGACAGAGTGGGGAGCAGAACAGGCAGATCAGAAATCCACTGCTGAGGGGAGCAGCGGGCGAGGCAGGAGAGGTCTGCCGCGCCGTGTGGGATTCTCCCCAGCCGGGCTTCGAACTCGCATCCCTGCTGCCGACAGCTCCACAGCGCAGCGCTTAACTGCTGTGCCACCAGGGAGGCCAATATTTCTCATAGAATACAGGTATTACAGGAGCAGAGGCAAGCTGAGACTGCGCAAGCTTGCCAGGAGCCAGCTAGTACAGCACAGGTTCCATGCTGAGTACGGTGGACCACCAGCTCGGTGACAGTGGGCCAGGGGCTTGCCCTGAGGAGAGGAAGGCAGTGAAGAGCAGAGGACTCAGTAGCTTCCCTGAGGGAAAAGGCTGATTTTGGAACAGAACATAGGAAATTCAAGCAAAAGGCACTTCTGAAAGCAGTGAAAATTTTGGTAACAGTATTGAGAAGAGACAGGTAGCTTGATGAGGACAACAATTTAAATTCAGCTAGAATTTTAAAAGAGAAAACCAGACAAAAAGAGAGCTGAGAAAAGCCAAGATCAAGGATTAAAAAAAAGGGGCGGGGGGAGGGGTGTCTGGAGAATGCATCCTGAAGCAAGAATCATGTAATAATTCTAATCAGGCTTAATCCTAAACCTGTTTATTGATCTTTATGGTAATGATACTGTCAGTTAAAGTCAACAAACTATCAAAGCAGGTAGTAGTAAGAAAGTCATATTTATTGAAATACATGGGCTTTCCAGCCTTCATTAGAATAATGAAGTTGTGGTGTTTTCTGTCTCATATTTAAAATAATACTCATTAGTTTTTGCTTTTTAGATTTACAAATTAATGTTAACATTCCTCAGTGTATATGTGAGGAATACATGGATCACTTTAGTCATCTTTTTATTTCTGCTTGGACTAACAAAGACATTTCAATCCTTACAGAAGAGGAAAAGGGAGAAATCTCCTCATAACCTAGAGAAAGTGGGATCTGGGGAAGAGGCCAGAATTGAGAGAAGTGTAACATATGCAACTGTGATTTTCAGAACTTTGGCAGTCTGGGGGAAAAAAATAAGGAGATCGGTACCTTGATTTCTTTCTTCTGCCTTCAGATTTCTTGTTAATGCTTTTCACTGGGGAAACTAAGAGGCAGACACTGGACAGCGTGCTGGAGTGATGCAGTGTGTTCTTGCCGGTTTCCTTGGACACACAGAACATCAGCAGAAAACACCGAGCAGCTTGAAAAACAGGAGAAATTGAAAGTATGAAGGATAAATTGAGGCAGAGCATGAGATTTAGGTACTAATAAATTAGATAATGTCTCACAGGCCTTCTGTTAATGTAGATTTGACAAACTATTTTCCTGCCACAATATCAAATAAAACACTTGAATGTAAATCTATCTTCACTCCTTGCTATCTCAAAGGCCATTTACAGAGACTGCCTTTTAGTCACTATAATAACATTCAGTTCAAATGCAATAAATAGATGATTTAGTTTTATAACTGCCATCCATTTATAATTAAAACAAAAATATAATTATAGTTGTTAGTTCATTAAAAAAGGCAAATACTGGGTTCTGTTGAGTCATAGCACTGTATGGCGGAAATAAGGTTTAGATAGTAGACGCATCGGAGACTTGTCATTCAATTATTAACTATCATGCTCTTTAATTCTCCACCAGTTAGAGAGTCAGAGTGCTTAGATGTGAATTGAATGAGTGTCATCGAGTTAAACCAATATTACTTTTTCCCTTCAACTAAATAAAAAGGTTCTTCTTTTAGCATTGTCATGTCAAACAATTTGTCTTCACACTTTAAGCTCTGTTATATCCAGGGGTACGATATCCACCATTCTTTTGCTCTTACCCGGGCAGTTGTTTACAAAATGCCTTGGCCAAATAAATTATGTATATTAACCCATGTTAAATGTATTCATGTATGTTTTCCGAGAAGGGTGTGTGAAATAAAAGTATTATAATTACTGCAATGTTAATATGAACTTATAGTTTTTACTTTTAAAGTATGAAGTGTTCCATACCTAACAGTTCATACTATACTATAAGTTACTTCACACATTATAGGTGTAATGACTATAAGAAATAGCATTGGAGATAATAGAACAGATCCTTTTGACAAAATTTGCAAATACTGAACAGAAATATTGTAATATATCATTATAATAAATAGTAAATAATTTACATATAGCTCATGTTATAATTAACATCAATGTTGATTCTGTTCTTGGGGAGAAATTATCACTATTCTGTTTAAGGAACACCAATATATTGGTTAAACCATATTCGTTTTTAGGAAAAAATAGAATGATTTGCTAATATATTTATAGTAATCGATCCCTTACATTAATAAAGTTTTTCTCAAAAGTAATGACCTAAATTCTGAGAAGGTATTTCACAGAAAAACCCCTTTTTACAACTCCTGAGCAAACCATATTGGCAGCTCAACTGAAAGATTTTTCTAATTTTTTCCATCTGCTTTCTCCACCACTAATTTTCCCCTGATCATGTATTTTTCTTCAGTATCAAGCTTTTCAAACGTTCTATTATTTTTAATGTTTCTTACTAGGGCAAAGTAATTAGAAATAATTACTAATTTTATAAAAACTATAAATATTTTAGGATGTAAGTTAAGAATTGTGTATCATCAGCTTATTCCTTTTTATATATTATATTTGTATATACATATGTAAGGATGAGGAAAATGTAGTTGTAAAATATTAAGTGCAGCTGTGTATTTAACATAAGAATTATTTCTTGTCCCAGTGGGAAATATTAAATAAATATATGCCACCTGTGCATAACAAGAATTTCAATAATTAAAGTAAATTACTTTCTTCCCTATGATTGTAAATGATTTTTCTAGTTTTCTAAAATATGGTAAGGTGACCATAATGCATGAACATACAGTCCCAGCTCTGTTGCCAAAGCTATGGCCATATTATATATTTAAGGGGCAGATTAATAAATATTTTTGTTTATGTTCTAAGTTTATATGTAATTCTAACATTTGAATCTTATTAATTATAGATCTGCTAGATCAAATGTTACCTCAGAGATACCTCAGAGATATTGCAGGTTCAGTTCAAGGGTGCCTCACGAGTATTTATTGCAATAAAGTGAGTCAAACACATTTTTGTTGCCAGTTTATATAAAAGTTGTGCCTACAGTATAATGTAGTCTTGTGAGTAATAACATTATAGCTAAAAGGCTAGTGTTCATGCCTTAATAAAACATGACACAGATGTGAAGTGAGCACATGCTGTTGGCAAGAACTTCCACAGACTTGTTCAACACAGGGTTGTCACAAACCTTCAAACTATAAAGAGCACGATAGATACAAAGCACAATAAAATAAGGTGTAATCGAAATAAGTATCTTCATCTTCTTCTGTCGGTTTTAATGTACAGAATAGTGATGATTATGGTCTGTTGCTGTCTCACATAAATGTATATGGTGAAACCCTACTACGGTATGATGGAATTAGAAGGTGGAGGCTTTGAGAAATAATTAGGACAGATAATATCTGAAAATGGAATCCTCATGAGTGTGATTAGTGCCCATATGGAATCGGAAAAGAGCTTGCTTCTTCCCTCTTTACCAAATGCAGATACATGAGAAGTCAGCACCTGAAATTTAGAAGAGGTCCCCCTACCCACAACCTGTCCAGTCCAACACCCAGATCTGGGGATTCCAAACTCATAACATGTAAAACTAAGTTTCTGTGTTTACAAGTAACGCATTCTATGTTTTTTTTTTCAAACAGTCATATTATCATTATTAGATAAATGTTATTTATAAAAATAGTTTTTGAAAGTCCTCAAAGAGTAATTCATCTAATTTTAAGTATTTCCCCAATTGTTATTTAACTTTAAAATATATCTGTAATTCCAGCACTTGTTTGTATGTACGTCTTTGGATAAAGCATGTTCCTTGTCCCTCAGTCGCATCATTTAGACAATATTTCAGACTAACAGCAAAGTTTAAAAGCTTAGATATGGAACTTAACTGCTGTCTATGAGCTTTACTGCTTGTGTGCGCACACGCATGTGCCTGCGCACACTTTTTGTTAGCGTGGGCAATTTGTGGGGCCTTGCCTAACACATATTTAGAAGTTTTTCTTTATTTTTTTTTAAAGATTTATTTATTCATGCATATAAGCTGGGTGTAGACCAGAGGTGTGGGGTGGTGAGAGGATTCACCAGAGGCAGAGTGGGGAGCAGAACAGGCAGATTGGCTGAAATACAATGCTGAGGGGAGCAGCAGGAGAGACAGGAGATCTCTGCTGCACCCCGTGGGAATCTCCCTGGCCGGTATTGAACTCATGCTGTAGTGGCTGTGGATAGCTTCATAGTGTTGTGCTTAACCATTGTGCCACCAGGGAGGCCCTAGAAGTTTGTCTTAAAAAAAAAATTATTTATGCATACAAGAACTTGGGTGTAGGTCAGAGGTGTGCGTGGGGGAGGTGAGAGGGTCCACCAGAGACACAGTGGAGAGCAGAACAGGCAGATCCTTGAAATAAGCTGCTGACGGGAGCAGCCTCCCAGGCAAGAGAGGTCTGCTCACAATGTGGACTAGCACCCTGGCCAGGGAATCAAACTCATGCTGCAGTGGCTGACTATAGCTTGATAGTGCTGACACTTAACCCCTGCGCCACCACGGATGCCCGAAGTTTGTCTTTTTTATGTGGAGCATAATTGGTGTGTTTGTTCCAAGTTACTTGAAATATTTTGCATCAGCTGCTGTTTTTGTGATTGCTAAACTTAAGTTTTAGAAAAACGATACGAAAAAAATAAGCTCGTGCTCCAAAATCTACACATTCACTTAAAGGAAAATCTAAAAAATCAATAGGAATTTAAATCTTAATTTTATGAAAAGATAGCTTTTATTGGAGCATACTCAACTACATATTTACTTATTTTTTGGGAGAGTGTTCAGTTTAGGTGGCCTTTTATTTCTCTGTGTGAATAAAATTAGTTGTGTGTTAATTAGTAAGGCAGGTGATGCCAATAAAATGGAGGTCAATATGTCAACCAGTCATATGGAAAAGGAAAATTCTTTAAAATGAAAAAAAGTCACAGTGTACGAAGTATTAATATGAGAATAGATATTTCTTAAATTTATTTTTTTTAAGATTTATTTTATTTGTACATACAAGCTGGGGTACAGGCCAGAGGCGTGGGGCAGCGAGAGGGTTTACCAGAGACAGAGCGGGGAGGAGAACAGGCAGAGCAACAGAAGTACACTGCTGAGGGGAGCAGCAGGCGAGGCAGGAGAGGTCTGCCGCACCATGTGGGAATCTCCCCAGCCAGGCATCGAAATCACGTCACCGCTGCGACAGCTCCACAGAGCAGCGCTTAACAGCTGCGCCACTGGGGAGGCCCAGATATTTCTTAAATTTAGGCCTCTTTCTAACTTGCTTACCTACCATTTGGAAAATGTTCAAAAAATTTCACAAATATGAAGAACAATTGACTCTATTACATGAATTTTTCATTATTCATGAATCACCCCCTTTAGATACTGCATGAGATTACATGAAATGTCAACAGGAAAAGGGTGAACAAGGTTATTAGCAAGAGAAAAAAAATATTTCAGTAATGACATCTTCAGTCAGGGTAAAGCAGAGGTTCATAGTATGTAAATTACCTATATGGTGCTGAACAGGAAACTCCAGATTGATTGGTTTGAGAGATCTTGAAACTGTGATGAGATTAGGTATTAAGTCTGGGTGGGGGGTCTAGTGACAGGACTGTCCTTCGTGGGCCTGCTATTTCTATTTTTAACTGATCCAATGTAAAATATATTTTTCAAATACATGTATGATAGTTATATCATTTATGCCACTAAGTAATAAATTAAGAAATAAAATGGTATAAAAAACATTCATTTTCACAATTTTTTAGCATAATAATGCTTAAGTATCCCTGAGTGTAAGAAAACTATTGCTATGATTAGAATTTCCAATCATTTTAAATGAATAATGACATATTTTTCAGTATGTGTTTGGCAAGAGAATTTCAGAGCACTTTATGAATTTTAACTTTAAAATTTGCACATGTTTAATGAGTGTTTTAAATACATAACCTAAAAAAATTTGTTTGATGATGCCTTTGGCAAATTTGATTAGCAGTTGATTCATGCTGGTCTTGACAAATCATCGCATTCAAAGCAGATGTGCTTTTCAATGAACTCAAATTTAAATTCTTTAGCCATTTATAAAGTGTGTTTGTTAGGTTTTCAAAAGAATTCAATTTCATGTAAATAAAAATATCTAAATTCCTAAGTTAAAGAATGTTGCTTTTAAATAAGCATTCTACACTATCAGGCTAAATTTGAATGTGGATTGCTACACCTTTGAAGAATCACTATATCATTAATCTGTAATCAGTCATTGACATATTCATTTGTTCAAGAGACCAGCTGTTGGTAGGGCAATTTTCATAAAATTAAGGAATCGATGTTGTAACCATATGCAGTGTTTGGTTTGATACAGAGGGGAATTAGTAATAAAACTAGTGTGCAGTAGTTCGTAAAGCGGTAACATTCATATAACCTTAACCTTTAACAAATAAATCTGAAATTGTTTCATAGATAGAAATAGGTTTATTCACCTTCCAGCTCATGTTCTGAAAGTTCTGTATGTTTTATATATAAGTAATGACAGAAAAATATAATTGCAAAGAAATAATGATTAATAAATAAATGCCATGTCCCTAATAGGAGTAACTCACTAGATTGAAATAAATCAAGTAATAATTTATAAATAAAATTTTGTATCATAGGTCATTTTGAGAAGAGACAATAAAATAATTACTATAATGAAAAGTTATTTTGTTACAAAATAGTAATTTAAATAAATTATAATTCATTCATATAAATTTATACTAATCAAAGGTAAAATTTTTTAAATCAAATGAAAAATAGCTTAGACATAGACATTATTTTGACTATCAAATGGGCCGACATTGGGTCATCAATTATTTATAATTTATTATTATAGAAAACAAAAGAAAAACAAAAGACAAAATTACTGTTACTGACTTCCTTATTTTCCTTAAGGAAATCATAATTAGATAACTTCTAAAAATATCAGCCAATTATATACACATTACTTCATTAATATAATACACTCACATGCACACATAGGTATCAAATGGCTTGAAATTAAATTATTTAATTAAACAAGTAGGAAATATACATAGTATTAAGATATAATTAGAAAGCTGAAATTATTTTGCATTATGTAATACTATGGAAGAGCCCAGCATATATTAAATATTCAATTAAAAATTCTTATGGAACCAGAAGTCTGTTCTTGTAGCTTGCATGTTGAATAAAAAAATAAATCATTTTATAACCAGGCTGAGTCCAAAGTCCAGTAAAGGTGGTGCCCCCTGTAGGAGGATGCTGATGAGAATGAATAGCCCCAGGGAAAAATGCTAAAAGGTTTTGCAGTGTGGGGTGGAGACTCTGATGAGAAATAAAAGGGACTGAAGGAGAAGGAGATTCAGTCGCCATAATGTAGGAATAGAGGAATCAGTCACCATGATGTAGGAATAGAGGAATCAGTCACCATGATGTAGGAAAAGAAGCCGCCACAAGGATTTAGAGTTTTTGGATTGAGCGTTTTTGTACTCTTCAGTGATTTTGGGGCCAGTGACTTTGGAGGCTTTGCAAGTAGCCAAGTGATGGAAACTGCTCCCAGTTTTGTTTTTAGTGCAGCCGAAGGAAGAAGACAGAGGTCTGAAGCGGGCACCTTCCTAAAATGCGTGAGTGCAGTCTGTTGGGCCGTTTGGCAGCTGTAGTTGCTGTTTGCAGTTTTGTTGGCCTGGTGCTGCTGGGTACCACGGCAGCTTCGGGAGCATCTCCAGTTGTGTCCTGTGTCATCCTCGTGAGTTGGAACCTGGCCTACAGTCTGGCTGTTGCAAGTCTGCAGAAGCAGGAAGACGACATTTTGGAAACATGATCTATTGTTTGGAAGAGGAGCTCCAGGTCAGTACTGGCAGGAAGAAACCACCTTCGTTATTATTTCTTTGGTACTTAAAGGACTGGGCATTGCTTTAAGTAAGGTAATTGACTTCAGTAACTCTTTGTTTTTCCCTGTGTGTTAAATAAATCCCATTTCCCTAAGCCTGAGTATCTTGCAATTGTGCGTGTGGGTGCAGAACCAATATAGTGACCAGTAAGCAATTTGGGCACTGCCCTTGGCCAATTTTGATGCCCCTTCTGCCTGCTATCAATTTTAGGTTTCATTGTGTTAATAAAGATACATACAATGTCAAAGTATAAAAGTGACAGTGAGCCCACCTAGGTTATTGTGCTTACTCTAAGTCCCTATACCTGCTGTTCAAGAGCAAAATCTATCCAAATAATTTTAAATATCTAATTGATTTTATTAAAGGATTGATGAATGCTGTCTACCATCCCACTTAGCACTTAGAATGGCTCAAGAAGAGATTGCACATAATAGGAGATTTTTTAGTAAGAAAGAGCATTGGACAAAGTGGGTTTCTTTTTGTTTTATTTTGTTGCAAGGATTATTTTAGAAAACTGTTTTAGGCAAGGTTACCCTCCCTGAGGGGAAGGCATCAGGCCTAGTCCTGCAGATCACCTGCTGTTGCTGAGCAGGACTGGTCAGCATTATATTCCTGGGGAGGGGTTGAAACTGCAAATTAAGTTATATATAAAGTCTGGCTCTGGAGACTTGAACTTAGCTTGAGAGACTCCGTTTTGAAATGATTGTTTCTTTTTTAGCACAAAAATCTGAGTGAGGCCACTAAGAAAGTTCTAAACTAGCTGGGACCAGAAAATATTAAGACTGACATGATACTTCCCTATGTATAGGTTTTTGCGGTTTCTTCTGTGATGGGACATTTAGTGAAAACAGGGGGAAAAAAATCTCATTCAGTGCTTAATCATAAGTCTACCTTTCCAATGTTCCAATCTTAATTTCAACTAAAGTCTACCAAAACTGCCACTCTAAAATATATCTCTTTGGTATAAAGATAATTTTAGTGTTTTTTGTTTGTTTGTTTGTTTGTTTATAAATTACTGATAGGAGTTCTGGAAACTGAGTTAAAGTTACGCTTTTGTAAGAAACATTTGCATTTATAAGGGAAGCCTGCAATTAAAAGCTGTCTCCCTCTCTGTACCATGAAGAGGGCCAAGGGTCTAGAATCTATGTATCAGCTGAGAAAACTGCAGTTTAAATCTGCACAGCATTTTTCTCCTTGCTACACCATTCCTGATAACCTCCCCAAGCTGGCCTTCCCTGCTCCTCTAATGCCTGTTGTCTTTCACTGAATATATTCAAGGTGGTAGTTAGTGGTCACTTGAGGGAATTTGCTCAGTTTTTCTGGGTCTCTCACATGTTTGGGAGGTATCCATGTAAATGGGGAACAGAATATGTGACCCCAGGGTGTGTCCCTGTTCACTGAAAAACAAGATGGCTTGTTAGTTTGCTTTCTAGAGCAGAGGCAGGGTCCTCAAAATTTTTATATTTACCTTACTTTGGCCTGGGAATTATTTTGAGCGACAGGTAATCAAAATTTAGCAGGTTCAGGAAGAACTCTTTACTTCCCCAACTACTGCTTAAATTTACACCAGAAAGAAGGTGTACCTAGAGGACAGGATTCACCAGAAATATCTTTCTACTTAAAAATTTACATAATAGGGCAATATGTGTTTTCAAGCAACTCCTCTGCCTTCTTGTGCTGGGCTTTCCCTCCTCTTTGAATCCAAACTCCTCCCACACCTCAGTATGTCACATACTGGGTGAACTGGCTGCCATGTTGAACCTCATCTGGATGGATTTCCTGTACATACAGAATAAAATGCATCTTTCTCCTGTTTGACTGTCTCAAGTCAATTTAATTATTTCATAGTCAAAAGTGACTTGAAGGATAGAGAAAATCATTCCCTTCCCAAGAAAACACACTGTGATTTTGCCATTTTAATATGCTCAATAGAGCTCTGATGGCTAAAGAAAGAAAATGAGCAAACAAAAACATAGCTGTAAATTATTTTACATTACATTTATGGAGATAATAAATCTGCTTTCTTTCTTGAATCTCAGCAGAATTATTAGTGCTTTGAGTACAATAATATGGTTTTTTGAGTTTAAACACCATGTACAGTCCACTAAACTGTAGCACCTATGAGATAAAGGATCTTTTCTGTCTTACTTCAAAGTCATTTTTCTGGTAATAAGAATATAAACTGGAAGATTTTTTAGACCCCAAATTTCTTGAATAAATAAATAAACAAATATTAGAGATTCATAGATAGGGCTCCCAATAAGAAAACTTACCACCTCTTGAAAACTGGAAGGTATGTATCTAATATATATGATTCTTACAAAAAAGTCTAAAAATATATTAACTTTAAGCCAGGAATGCTTATTATATTATTATCTTTTGTTCATAAATGTTATTGAATCCAAAAACTTAAAATATTTTAAAGGATGCTCTTTATAAAAGTATTCATCAATTAAAATATGTTGACCTCAAACAACAACAACCAGCTATTCCAACAACAAAAAGGGCTTATCTACAAAATTACAGCAAGAGTAGGTAGATCTGAGAGTTCACAGCTGGGGAGAACCATATGCACTTTCACAAATCCAAGATCTTCTACTTCTTTCTCTCCTGCTACTCTGTTGTTTAGATTAAATTATTTTTTTTTTAGCAGGCTCTTGTTCCTCTCTCTCCACCTTGCTCATTTTCTCTAGGCTGCTAGTCTCTTGTTTAGCATATACTTTTTTCCCCCTTTTTTGCTATTCATGTCTCTTGTTTGCACTTGTAGGGGCAGATGACTAGACCCAGAGCTGGTGAGAGAAGTTCTGATTCAGTGACAATATTTTAGATTCTTTACCAAGTAACAGAAACTTTATTTAAATGCTGTTACAGGGCCTCCCTGGTGGCGCAAGGGGTTAAGTCTCAGCCTATGAAACTATCGGCAGCCACTGCAGCGTGAGTTCGATCCCCAGCCAGGGAGCTTCCCACATGGCACAGCAGACCTCTCCTGTCTCGCCTGCTGCTCCCCTCAGCAATGTATTTCAGTCAGTCTGCCTGTTCTGCTCCCCACTCTGTCTCTGGTAAACCCTCTCACTCCCCCTCCCCCACTCTGGCCTACACCCCAGTTCTTGTACACATAAATAAATAAATCTTAAAAAAATAAATAGATGGTGTTACAAGAAAGAGAGTCCTCCTGTTGAGCAGCAAACTCTACCACCTAGCAGGCTGTGCATCTCCCGTGGGAGGGAAGGTCCTTTACAGGAAGTTTCAGGGAAGGCACAGTAAGCAAAATGAAGATAACATACAGATTCAAGTTCTGCATTCTCCATTGAAAAGTGTTAGGAGATTTAATCTTCCCAGTACCTTGGGGAAGACTCTTTTACAGAGATTTTCCTTTGTGTTTTAAATGTCTCTTTCTAAAGACATCTTCCACCCAGCCTTCAGAGCCTCTCCCATGAAATCAACCTTTTGCCAAAGACATTTTGTGGGGTGGCAGACTTTTGTTCACCTACAGCTACCAACTGTCAGAGTACTCAGACCAACAAGTCAGAAATGAAAGAGTTAAACATCACTTACTGTGATGGTAAACTTAGAAGCTAAAGTCAGAGAGTGGTGTATACCCA
Source organism: Scalopus aquaticus (assembly GCA_004024925.1). Classification (NCBI taxonomy): domain Eukaryota; kingdom Metazoa; phylum Chordata; class Mammalia; order Eulipotyphla; family Talpidae; genus Scalopus; species Scalopus aquaticus. The sequence continues at coordinate 40,233 of PVIJ01002338.1, forward strand.
TTTCTATTTTCCCTCATGAAATAGAGCACCAGCTGGAGTCACATCATCTGCCTTCTGAACTAACAGAGTTTTAATGACCCTCCGTTGCGGGGTGAGGGTGGTGTGCGCTGTGATCAACAAGGGTTATGAATGAAAGGGGACTGGGTGTTGAGTCTGTGAGCAAAAATGTCTTTAAGACCCCCTTCTTCCCGCTAGGGGGCCCCCGAAGAGGTGCCAGAAGAAGATTTTTCTCTTCCCAAGGCCTCAGATAGATACCGAGGAACATAAATATGCTAAGATTATGCAAGATCTTTCAGATTGTCTGAACAGAGTTGCTCATAGGTGTGAAAACATAAGGAAAACAAAATCTCATCATTCATACTGAACACGAACTAATATTTACCGAACAAATTCTAAGTTTCACAGATTTTTTTTTACTGTTTTTCCTTAACTGCATCCTCACTATAATCACTTTAGGTAGGTCATATATCATTCCTAATCTTGAGGTTAAAGGGCACATCCGAATGGTCAAGGCATTTGCCCTAGATTATGTACTACAATGGGGTTGAAGAAATAGTGTCCCATTCCTTAGGTACTCGGTAATATTTTATTACTACATTTCAGCTCAAAGCACAAGACACTCAAAATGATAGATAATCCATGCCAATGTAAATAGCTACTGTGTACATATTTCTCTCACTTTTTGCAGTTTTTTCTGCTATCCTGAGACCTCTTTTGAACTGACAATAAATAGCAGGATACAGTTCAGTGGGAGGCACTTTGTCATGATATGGAAATGTTAGATCAGAGATTTTAGTGTTCATAATGGATTCAAATATTTTCTGTGGTAATTTTAAAGTAGTATCTTGGTTGAGGTAGGTAGTTTATTGCACGGTGAAAACACTAACTTAGGTTACACACATTTTAGAACTTCATTTATGATAGAGGATTCTAAAAAAAACAATGAAGTACCATTGCATGCTAATTGATGACAGTATTTAGTATGCTTTCTTTCTTGTGCCCTTGTATTCATGAAAATAAGAACTGGATGTAGAGGAGATGAAGAATACATTGCTCCTGTTCTCAAGTAGCTGAACTTGTAGAGGGCGAGCTAGACAAGTAGCTAAGCAATTATGAAAAGAATGTTGTAATGCATAGGCTAGATATGAGTCCATTTCTAGGAAGCATTCACTTGTTGACCAGATATTAGTATGAGGTAAATATGAGAGTGACTGTTTGGGGGAAAATAGCATTATATGTCATATAATGTGTTTGCTGATGTCAAGGTTAGGAATGATATACAGCCCACCCTATATGTACTATCCTAGAGGCAAAAGAAAACCATAACTCATATTCAGAATTTCAAGAAATTGTGTGTGGCTGGAATACAGATTGTGAGAGTTGAGAGCTGAAGTTTGAAGAGGGGAAGAAGCATCACCAAAGGTTTCTGGTAAGGTAGGTACAGAGATAAATCTGAGTGCCAGGTAGGGGAGGCTCTGCGAAAAGGTTTGACCATCTTTCCTCTCAACAATAGTGAGCCTTTGAAGGGGTTTTAGAAAAGAAGTAACATAATCAGATTTGAATTTTAAAAAGCATCCTAGATACAAAGTATAGGATATTGGGCCTCCCTGGTGGCGCAGCGGTTGAGCGCTGCGCTGTGGAGCTGTCGGCAGCAGCGAGGCGGGTTCCACGCCCAGCCGGGGAGAATCCCACATGGTGCGGCAGACCTCTCCTGCCTCGCCCGCTGCTCCCCTCAGCAGTGTATTTCTGATCTGCCTGTTCTGCTCCCTACTCCGTCTCTGGTGAACCCTCTCGCTGCCCCACGCCTCTGGCCTGTACCCCAGCTTGCATGAATAAATAAATAAATCTTTAAAAAAAATTAAATAAATAAATAAAAAAAACTTAAAAAAAAAAAAACCAGCAAAGTATAGGATATTTTGGTGAAAGGCTAGACAAAGAACAGACAATAGTAGTCTATTAAAATAAGTTAAGCAAGGGGCCTCCCTGGTGGTGCAGTGTGTTAAGTGGCAGCCTAAAAGCTATCCACAGCCACTACAGCAAGAGTTCAATCCCCGGCCAAGGATCTTCCCACATGGTGCAGCAGACCTCTCCTGGCTCTTCCACTGCTCCCCTCAGCAGTGTCCTTCAGTTGATCTGCCTGTTCTGTTCCCCGATCTGTCTCTGGTGAATCCTCTCACCACCTCACACCTCTGGCCTGTACCCCAGTTCTTTTATGCATAAATAAATAAACCTTAAAAAATAATTTAAACAAGTGAGGAGCCCAACATTGAGTTAGCTATAAAAGTTGTAAATAAATTTGATGGATTTCAATGATAAAATTGTGCATATTTGGTTACTGAATTGAAGATGATAGTGATTGGAATAAATTATCATGCTGTCTTAGTCTCTGCTGAATAGCATAACAAAAAATTATATACCGGGTGTTTTATAAGCAACAGAAATTTGTCACAGTTCTGGAAGCTGGGAAATTCAAAGTCAGGTTGCTGGCAGATTTAGTGTCTGTTGAGGACTATCTTCCTGGTCCATCCACAGTCATCTTCTTACTGTGTCTTCATAAGGCCAAAAGGGCAAGGGGAATAGAGAGGTCTCTTTCATGAGAGCATTAATCTTATTCTTGAGGCATTGCCCTCATGACCTAATTCTCTCCTTCCCAAAAACCCCTTCTCCAATTACTGTCATACTAGGGGTTGGGTTTCAATGTATGAAATTAGGAGGGGACTAAACATTCCATCATTATCTCAGGCTACAACTTTTGGCTCTGACCACAGAGTATAATTTGGTTCTAACCACTGAGATGGGGCCACAGGAAAAAATAGTTGTGTGGACAGGAAAATGTCCTACTAAATATAATGTTTCTATGCTTGAACTACCTCTGGGACATCAAGTGGATTTGAATGATGCTGACTAATTACGTGGTACTTAGAAAAGAGAAATGAGCTGATGAATAGCAAGCAATGTCCTCCTCTTACTCTGTAAAAATATTCCAAATGATTCAAACCTACAACGCATTTAAAATAAATCGTTCTACCTACAAATGCAATGCCTTTTAAAATAATAACTAGACCTCAGATCCAATACCTAAGCACAAAAATTCTAAATTATATGAGCTGTACTGGTGGTGTAACCAACAGATAATCAACTAGCCAAGTATTAAATAGGAAAGATACTTTAACAACATAATTGCAAATGTCTTCTATGGAAATGCTTTATTAGTTTATAAAAATCTTTGAAAGTAAAACAAGATATGTACATATATTGAGCATATTCATATTTAAGAGAATAATTAAAATAATTTATTGAATAATAGAATAATTAAATAATTCAAAATAAATTGTCAAGAAAATTAAAGAAAAAAATGAATGTCCTTGCAAGGAAATTTGAGATTTTTGAAGGTAGGCAGTTAAGTTATTCAACATGACTCTTCACATTTTGAGATTATCTTGAAGCTATTTGGGGTAGTTTAGAGGAGCCTCTGTGTCTACGCCATCAGCATGATAACTCTATTCTGAGAACCTGTTGAATGTCATGTATATTTAACCAGATTTCCATACTTTGAATATTGGCATCTCCAACTATTTCTGGCCCTTTTTAAGGTAACTAGGATTTTTTTTTTTTCATTTATAGCTTTTAGGTCATTTTTCTTTACCTGGAAGTTCATTTCTTTCTTGCATTTTGGAATTTCTTTATACAAATCCACAGGTTATTAATTAGTCAAAGGCTGAAGTGGATCCTTATATAGATTTTCTGAGAGTTCTGTTGCTTAACTGCGCTCTTTCTGTGCTTTGCCTGACATATACTAGCCTTCTTGGCCGCCCGAGCCCTTCCATTTCTCTTCACTTCAAACTGTCAGTCTCTGTGGGTCCCCTCACCTGGAAACCCAGAGTAATGATTCCTTCTCTCAACAATCAGAATTTTGTTTCACATATTTTTATCCATGAGTCTAGATATTCACAGTAAAAGTATAAGTGAAAATTCTGTTACTATCATGAAAAGAGTGAAATCCTCAATTTTTAAGGAAAGCTAATAATTAAAACATAAAATTATCCTTAATGATACCACACATTTTATTCACAAAACACGGAGAAAGAGAATCTTTTAAATTATTTTTGTCTTACCCATACATAATAAAGTAAGTGCAGGTAGATATATGAGTGACAAATGTGAATAATGACTTTGTTATTACAGGGAACCTGTAATACCCACAATTTTGTAGTGAGTTACAGAATATTTCCCTCAATTCGTCTGTGTCCAGTTGTGATCAACAGCTGTGTAGACTATCCATTCATATGCTTGGACACCAACAAGTGTTTTTATCTATCGGTCACTATTTTCCACATACCTTTTTTTAAAATCCAATTTTCCTCCTTCCATAATATATGAAATCCTGTATAGAATGATTTAAAAAGAAGTGCAGGTAGGAAAAAATGAGTGGACAGTGCCTTTCAACTATTCCTGCCAAAATGTATAGTCGAATCAACGATTCCTTATATTTTATCTAGCACTTACTGAGAAAATGCAGATATGAGTTAATGATGACAAATGAATAATAAAATATATTTTATAATATATGATTCAATTAATTTAAAAAATTTTAAATCTCCTGATAACCTGCATACAATATCAGAAAATAATTTCTGTTTGTTCTATTATTCACTTGAAATAACTCTATGCAACTTTTTTTTTTTTTTTTTTAAGATTTATTTATTTATACATGCAAGCAGGGGTGTAGGTCAGAGGTGTGAGGTGGTAAGAGGATTCACCAGAGACAGAGTGGAGAGCAGAAAAGGCAGATTCACCGAAATACACTGCTGAGGGGAGCAGCGGGCGAGGCAGGAGAGGTCTGCGGCACCATGTGGGAATCTCCCTGGCCGGGCGTCACCCCTGCTGACAGCTCCACCGCGCAGCGCTTAACCGCTGCACCACCAGGGAGGCCCTATACAACTTTTAAATGAAGATGACTATGTCACCTCGGTGACAGAGGCAGGAGACAGGTGGTCAGAGATCTCAAATTAGAAAGACTGGATTTCTACCTAATCAAACGTTTCAAAGTTCAGATTAGAAATCAAGTTAAATAACATTCTCAATAACTGAAAATATTTAAGGAAAGTATAGCTCCATGTCTGTTATCTGTTTTTTCACATGGTAAATGAAAAAGAGGAAGAAATACTGTAGAGGTTTTTAGAACTTTTATAGAAATCACATCAGATCTACCTGTAAGCATGTCTCCTGTATTTGTGGTTTAATATTTGTATGTGAAATAGATATTTAATTATTCATCTTACATCTCAGTTTTTTTTATTTGATCTCCAACAAATAAATATATAAAATTAGATATATTGCAAAAAATGTGATGTGTTCTTATGACTGATAATATATTTTAGTTGACACCTTATTTTTTCCTTCAATTTATCTTTACTTACTACCATTTTCCAGCATTTATTTCATTTACTAAGTTGACAAAAGTTATTAAAAGATTTTTAAAATCTCATTAATACATTGTCAAAACAGCATATGCATAAGAAAACTAGATTGCAGTTTTTACCCTGAAGTAAGATTTTCTGTAAAAATGCTATTTTCTTTATTGTTTCTTTAAGGTTTTGTAATGTAAAATATAATAATACATGAATACCAATTTAGAAGCATTAGTGGCTTCTGGCAAGCTCGAAAATGAATTATGTTTCATTTTTCTTATCCATAATCTGGAGAACACCTGAAGACAGAAGTAAAAGAATGGAGCTCAATGCCTGTGAAACTCTGTACAGACCTGACCTATTTCTCCTTTTCTGTGTAACAATAAATTATCATTAGAAGAACTGCTGCAGGCATGGTATCATTCTTTACAGAATTTGAGACCTGGAAAAAATCCGTGCTCTGCCACCTTTGACATTATAAGGTAGACGATTTTCACCTCACCTGAACTGAATGAAAGCTGCTTTTTCACCCAAAGGATACTTCAGTTTGAATTTTGCAAACTTTTTATAAAAATTGCCAATTTAATAAAACATTTGCATAAATCAGTCAGCATTTAGTCAAGAACAGAAACACTCTAGTAAGTTAAATTATGACAATTCCAGAAAGAAAATCTGAAGAGAGATAATGTATTTCCAATTTTTTATTTTACTGAATGTGAGCAAATTGTACAGTGTTAACCATTCAAGTCTTTCATTCATCAACATCACACAGGCAAGTCATTAAATAAATATCTTGTTTACTTCTCTTTGAAGCTAATATTTTCTTTCATATAAATCCTTTTCATTTCATTTTCAAAATTGACATGTGAGACACATATATTGAGAAGCATTTCCAAATCATTACACTTGGAAATATATCTTCAATTTCATAATATGTTTATTTCATAATTTCTTTGTAAGTATGTTAATTAGGTTATATATAATCTTAATTACATGAATTTTTAAAAAGTGAATGGATAAAACAAGATATTTCCATTTTTGTGGTTTTAATTTGTAAGCATAATTTTTTTAACCTTAGATTTTATTTGAAATAATATACAAATAGAATTTCCTTTATATTAATTCCAGGAAATAAATTAAAAAACTGGAACTTAGAAATCTCTTCTAATTTATTTTTTTCCTAAAATATGTATTTATATATAGTTTTAAGATATCTTCTATATATAAAAGATAGTTTTAAGGTAATTTACTAACATTCTTCCTAAAACAAGTCATGTGTTTTGTTTTGTTTTTGTCATATTTGAGAAGTTCTCCAAAATCTCAATATATCTTTCAATTACAACTTTTCTTTTCAGTTGACCATATAGCAAATTCTTTTTATTCACATTCAACATAGAAAAAGAAAAAAATGTTTAAAGCAATCTTTCAAGTTTTACCTTCTCATAACATTATGCAGGCAACAAATGATACAAGATATGGAAGATATGCTTTCTCTTCACGTGACGTGCAAATTTTTGTAAGACTGTTTTACTTCATAGATAATGCATAAAAGAATATTCAAAAATAAAAAAATATATAAAAATCTTAGACCAGTAGTTGGTTATAACAAGAATTCATATTTTCTCGTTTTGTTGTTAAATTGTGATTTTTTTATAATCACTGAAATTAAAGTTTCAGTTAAAAATTCAGTCAGATCTTGAATGAAAAATCCTTTGTGATTGAAAACTGATGTAATTAGTTCTCACTCTACTTAATCATATTCTTCAGGGATTCATTCTTCCACAACTTAAAATCCCTAAATACATTTCTCAATTTCAGTTGAAAATATGTGAAGGGGAGTATATGGAGAAGTGAAGTTCAGAAAATAAAATACTTAAATACCTGTAAATATCTTAGCATGGGGTGGGAGGGGATGATGCACGAACAATTTGGTATTAAGTGACTGAGTTAAAGATATATTGCTTTTTAAGAAAACATTATTTAAAGTGCAATGTCATCATAAAATGGAAGAGATCAATAAAACAGATTAGAGATTCCAGTAATCAGCCCAGCCCTATATAATGCATTTGATCGAAACAAAAGTGCCATGTGGTAATTCACTGGGTAGAGTCTTTGCAATAATTGTACTTGAACAACTGGGCTTGCAAACCAGTGAGCCCGACCCCTTCTTTTACACTAGACATAATTATCCTGAAACTGATCAGAGACCTGAATATAAAGTTAAAAGTTTAATATTTTTAAAGTAAAAGAAAAACTTGGAGAAGTGGAGTTAAGCAAAACTACTCTAGAGGAGATAGCATGCTAAAAAAAAATGATGTGCAATGAATTCTAACTTTTTAAAATATGAAAAAGCACTGTTAAGGACATGGAAAAATATAAGTCAGTCTGACAAATATTTGCACTGCAAATTCTGATAAAGTTCTCATATTACATAAAACAAATTAGCAGCACATTAATTAAAAAGGTTGAGTTTTTTGGGCCTCCCTGGTGGCGCAGCGGTTAAGCGCTGCGGCGCTGTCGGCAGCAGCGATACGAGTTCGAAGCCCCGCCGGGGAGAATCCCACATGGTGCGGCAGACCTCTCCTGCCTCGCCCGCTGCTCCCCTCAGCAGTGTATTTCTGATCTTCCTGTTCTGCTCCCTACTCTGTCTCTGGTGAACCCTCTCGCCGCCCCACGCCTCTGGCCTGTACCCCAGCTTGTATGTATAAATAAATAAATTTTTTAAAAAAAAAAAAGGTTGAGTTTTTTAAATGGACAGATAATTTCATCATTTTATAAGACATGTAGATAAAAAATTAATCACATAAAATATGCTCAACATGTAATTACTGAAATGTGAATGAAAACAGCAATGAAATACTACAACTTACCCATTAGAATTGCAGCAAAAGGACAGAACAGCAACCATATTGGATATCTCTTATTTTCTGAAAGTCCAGCAAAAATGACTTAGCTTCCTTGGAAAGCCGTTTGGTAGTGCTTTTTTTGTTTTGTTTTGTTTTTTAACTAAACCTACAGTTGCCATACATCTCCGCAATCCCACTTCTGGGTATTTACATAAGAGGAATGCAAACATATGTCCAGGCAATGTTTTCAATGCAAATATTCACTGCAGCTTTGTTCAGAAGAGTCAACATTTAAAACAATCCAAATATGCACCAAAGAGTTAAAGAACATGCAGAATTCATACAGTAGAACTTTTTAAAAATACAAGAGAATCAAAATATTGATGTCAATGATGCAGCACAGGTGAATCTCTGAAAAATTCTGAGTAACCAGAGTCAACTGCGAAAGGTCATGGACTAAATGCCCATCTTTGCAAGACCTTGTTAGTAAGCCCCAGTGAAGCATCAATGGAAACAGTGATGGAAACCATGATGGAAGCCATGATGGAAGCAGGCCTGGAGTGAGAATAGAGAATTAATTGAAAGGACTGAAAGTGGGCCTCCCTGGTGGCGCAGCGGTTGAGCGCTGCGCTGTGGAGCTGTCTGCAGTGTGTAATGCGAGTTTGACACCCAGCTAGGGAGAATCCCACATGGTGTAGCAGACCTCTCCTGCCTCGCCTGCTGCTCCCCTCAGCAGTGTATTTCTGATCTGCCTGTTCTGCTCCCCACTCTGTCTCTAGTGAACCCTCTCGCCGCCCCACGCCTCTGGCCTGTACCCCAGCTTGAAAATAAATAAATTAAAATAAAAAATAAAGGACTGAAAGAGAACTTTTAGGGGAAATGAATTTTTTTTCATTTACCTATATCTACCATTTGTCAAATTCATCAAACCATACATTTATATTATTTGTGGCAATATTGCAACATAAATATAAAGAAAGACATTCAGATTGTGACTTTTTTCTTTTTTTTTCCCCTGAGGTAACATTGGTTTACAACAATACTTATGATTTAGAGGCATAAGTTGACATCTCCTCAGATGTCTGTCACACCATTGAAAGGCTGTTTGCTAGCTCTATGATTGCCAAATACCTGATTCTTATCTTAAAATAGGAAACCCTGAAGCAATGAGATTATCCTTTAATCAGAAAATATCTCTTGATCAAAATATAAATATAAATTATACGACAATTGGACTTTAATACCCTGGTCTCAGTATGTAAAAATGATTACATATAAATAAATTAAATGCATACTATACGTGTGTGTATGCAAATTTATGGGACATGAAATTTATTACTAATATTAACAGCCCACATTTAAGAAATGGAAGAAATAGCTAATTAAATAATTGTCCATCAGTGTTTGTGGTTGTAGGTCCTGCATCCGTGAAGCCAGCTGAGGTGCTTGCCTGGCTCTACACTGCTCTTTATATCTTTTCATATGAGTGTTTAAAATTGTACTTTAAGACCAAGTTTATTAATCTCCTTAAAATGTTTTAGTAACTTTAATGACTTCTGTTAAATGAGACCCAGCTGTTTATCCTAGGATGGGGAGAAGACTTGCCCCTCTGCACATTCTTTCCTGTCTGGCCACATCTGCTCACTGGGAGACTGGCCGGACTCTTGGTGCGGTATGTTGTGTGAGATAGTCTTAGCTGGAAACTCAGCATGTGTGTTAACTATGGGCCTTCTGGAATGTTTAAGAAGTCAGTCTTCCATTACTCCTTGAGTTTTATTAACCATTTTATCTGTTTTGTGACATTACTGTATAGAAATTTTAGCACAGTGAACGCTTGAATTTTTTTTTAATTTGAAATCTGAATTAGTTTTTTAAATGCATATGTGGTTCCTAGATTATAAAAAAATTGTATTTTCTTAGACCACTTCCTATTTATTTTCTTTTAACTGGCTAGTCAAAGAAACTTTTCTCCTAAATTTCTAGGGAAAAACTTCTAAAAAATCTTAAAAGATTTATTATATGTTAATAAGCAATTCCTAGGCTATCCAACTACATGTACGTAAGTACATTTAGTATGTTCATCATATAATACTTCTTATAATATTTAATATATTATTAAGAGTTTAGATATAGAACAATCCTTGGCTATCAATTATTCCCATCTACCACTTGCTTTTCTCCTACCAACTATTTTCCCATGCCCCTCTATTTAAATTTTCCAGGTAGTTTAGCCAACAGGATTTACTGCTGATAACCTGAAGAATAAGGGAAGAAGCCAGATATTTCCATCTTTATCATTCACATCTCTGGCCTGTTTCAGTAGTGAAATAATCTGCTCATCTGCGTGGTGCAAATTTTCCAGAAAATACTCCCACTTTCTATGATTCCAGCACTCCATAGCTCTTGAAAGGATTTTATATTGTACAAAATGGCTTCAGTTTATGGTTTCTCTCAGTTTTACCTTCTCCAGTTCCAAAGAGTGGCCAGTGGCATCTTACACTAGTGTTCGAGTTGCGTCAACACTCTCTGATGCGGCATCCATTTCCTAATATATTTAATAAATCCCCTGCCCTAAAGTCACTAATCATTAAAATACAAAGAGGTTGAAATATTGGAAATATGCAATGTTTCTAAAATTATTTTGCTCAGAAATGGACCAAGACAGTAAAATTCATACATAAAATAAGCATAACCAAGTAATTAAAAGCAAAGATCTTTACTAAATCTAAAACTTTTGCTTACTCTAGGATTATTTTATACCAACCCTTAATTATTATAGTGAAATAAATGGTAGCTTCCAAAAAGATATATGTACCTAGTACCTGTGAGTGTGACCTTGTATGAAAAACAGGACTTTGCTGATGTAATTAATAAACTTGAGATCACTCTGGATTAGAGTTGACCCCAGAAACAATTATAAATGACTTTCTAAAAGGGGACGACACATAGCAGACTGCCATGTGCAGATGCCACAAGCAAAGGAATGTCTAGAACTCTAAAACCCAAAACACCAAGAATAGATTATTTCCTGGACCCACTGAGGCCATGTAGCCCTGGCCACAGCTCAGTTTCAGACTTCTAGCCTCCAAAACTGTAAAGCATGAACATTTCTGATTTTAAGCCACCAAGTACAATAAATGGCAATTTGTTCCTGAAGGTCTAGGAAATGAATGCAACTGTTGTCGATTGGAAGTAACAAAGAAGAAGAATATTTTTTCCTTGAAGGCTGGTAATGGTCAGTGAAAAAGTAGGCTACATGTAAGAATTTAAGCTCATCCTAGAACCTCTGGGGAGAAATTGACATATGCTATTTGGACATATTTTGTCATTTGTGTATTTTATTGTAGGTAGTGCCTCCCTCCCTCATCTCCACCATTATTCCTCAGCTATCACCCTGCAGGGTAAAAGAATCGCAACAGAGTAATGACATGCCACAGGAGAAACTGTGAACATTGCCATATGTGTATTGTACCCTTTCAGAGATTAAGATGCCCTGGGCTTCAGTTCTACTTCTTACAAGCTGTCCTGTAGATGTGTGTTTCTTCCTGTGCGAGAGAGACATTATCACTATCTCCCGTTTAGTAACTTAAAAATGTACCTGATACTTTAACCAAAGGACAAAGCCATATGGGGATACAGTGGGTTAATGTAGCTGAAGTAAAATAAACCCTATTCAAGACTTTGTCAGCAGCAGTTTCAAAATCAGAGCAAACAAAACAGTATCCAAAGAACAGGAGACACACCCTCTTCTTCCAACAGAATGACCCTGAAGGTGCCTCCACGTGTTTTGTGCAAATCTTCCAAGTGATTGGCACCAGGATTTTTAAAATAAAGAGCCTGGGAGCTGTGGATTTAAATGGCATGAAATGAAGTACAGTGAAAAGCAGAGGCTGAATGAAGTTGATTCTTTGTAATGATGATGTAAGTAAAGAGATAACACTGCATTAATTAGTTAAATGAATTGAATGTTACTATGTTCAAACTGTTTGGCGAAATGGAGAGTAAATCAGAGGGCCTAACCTCTTCATCTCAGCCAACCTTGTGCTTTGTAATGGAAAGCGATGAAACTCCTTGCTCACTACCCTTTCGACACTCAGCAGTATATCCCTGCTAATTCTCTATTCCTGCTTATGTAGTTTTCTGAAAGATGAATCATATTTTATAGTAATCTTTTATGGGAATGTGAGATATATTGTGAGATACTTGAAAGCGTGAGTGACTTTATTCATGTCAGGGTTTGTAGCAGCCCTCAGGGACCTGAATTCATAGAATGCTGTCACTTGGTTCTATGAATGTATGCAGGTGGAAAGAAAAAAATTCGGGGAAGTTTAGAGCCCAGATCAGGCTGCTTCCAAACGTGCCAAGGTGGAAACTAATGATTTTTAATTAAAGAAGCAGTTGGTGAATGAAGGATATGCCCAAACTCCCTTTCTCCTAAAAACAGGAATTTTCTTTGGGCTGTTATTCTGTTTCCCCTGGAATCCGGAAATAAATCTCTATGTAAAATGCCCTCGCTTCTTATCGATAAGAGACAGGGAAGCTGTGTAAGTCAGCCTTGCTTAGCTCACTAAATTAGTTGTCCAAACCAAAACATTCAAAATCTCTTTGCCGTTCTTTTCTTCACAGGTGCAATGTTGCTTTGTCTAAAAGCTCCATAACTGGCTGTCTAGTCCTTCACTAGCTTCCATACGGACCTCTGTGTGCACAAAATTAATCTGTCTTCTCTTCTTAATTTCTCTTTTGTATTTTATTTGACAAACCAAAGCAGGTGAAGGGGGGGTACCAAAAAAATTCCTCTCAGAAGCAATGAACAGGGAACATATTTCTTTCTAAAGAAAGGATGATGAATTTTTTGTAATATGAAATGTTTATTACACATTTACTATTTATAAAGGTTTACAGGAAAATGTAGTAATTGCTTGACTGAATAATGGACACAGGAAGAACAGGAATGTTTTCCTCACTTAGAATGTAGGACTTTATGTGCATGTAAAGATATGAGATTGCGTTCTTGTTTAATTCCCATATTTTTAACATTAACATTTTTACAAAGATATGTAAGTTTTGTGCAGATATCTTAAAGACTAAACACACATATTTAAAAATCCCTATGAAATTTAGATGTTTATATCTTTATATTTCATTTTTCTTTTGTAATTACACACAACTTTTACTTTTCCAATTTATAGTTTTTCCTGAAATTCATTTTTCTTTAAAGTTATTTTTTGTTTAACCAGGTTTAATTGGTGAATATTTTATGATACATGATTTTCATGTTTTCATTTATTCTTCAATGTGCAATTGCTCTAAGTGTTTAGAGATAGCATATAGTTAAATTTCAATTTTCCTTATTTTGTGCTTTTAGTCATCATGCTTTTTACTTTTTATTTAATAAAAAGTAGCCTTAATGCATTGAGTATGTTTCCAAATCACTCTTCTCCTGATTTTTATAAAATGTTATGCAGTAAATTATATCATACAATATAATATAAACATGATATAGAAGTTTCAAAGTTGACTAATATAAGCCCTCTGTATCCAAGAAGCAGAATGACCCTGCTTCCTTAGAAGCTCACATTGTGTGCTTTCATATTTATGTTACTCTCCATCCTCCAAAATATATCTTAGGTTTACTATTAATTGTTTATTTCATCCAATTAATATGCTTTATGAAATTTGGGAGGATTTCCCCCTATTAGACTCTGGTGTTTTCAAGGGAAAAGGACACCTGGCATAGAAAAGAGGCTGAAAAACATTCTGAGTAAATGAATGCTTGGTTGATTACTAAATGAAGTTAATGAAGTACACAGGAATTTAGTAAATTGTTTTCTTCCAAATACCCTTATTATTAAATTTAATAATATGCTTCTATTATTTTCTCAAAGATTTTAGACTTTATGCTACAATTATAAACAGTCCCAAACTTTTAGTGGTTTAAAATCATGAAGGTTTAATTTTTGGTCACACTGCATGTTGAAATAGAACTGGAAATGGGAAGTTGGGTGACTATAAACAGACACTCTCGTTTGTGGTTCCCACCCTCCCAAACATCATGATGGTACGGAGAAGGAAATGATCTATTATCATCTCCATGCTTAAAGGAGCGCCTTCTACTGGAGATAACACTTTATTGACTAAAAAAAGTCACATAAATTCAAGGCAAATTCAATGGGTGAAAACATTCTAACGATGTGACTAGAAATACCTTATCACAGATGAAATATAATTTGTGAAATCATTCCATTTGGTTTGACGTTCTCATACCATTTGTTGTTAATCTTAAATTTAGATGAAAGCATTAAATATACACTGAAATAAAATATAATGATCTTTCCTTGTTTATATCCAAGTCCAAAGACTTAAAAAGCAGAATAATTGCTGGACCAAAGAAATCTAAATGTCTAAACTAAAAGAAAAACATAAATTTTTTATATTAAAAATTGCATAATATATTTTAAAAGTGAAATAACTTATTAAAAGTAAGAACAAATGGGCCCTCCCTGGTGGCGCAGGGGTTAAAATGTCAGTGCTATCAAGCTATTGCCAGCCACTGTGCAATGAGTACACAAATTCAATCCCCAGCCATGAAGCTAACATACATGGCGCAGCAGACCTCTCCTGTCCCGTCTGCTGCTCCCCTCAGCAGTGTATTTCAGTAGATCCTCCTGTTCTGCTCCCCACTCTGTCTCTGGTGAATCCTCTCACCTCTGCACCTCTGGCCTACACCCCAGTTCTTGTATGCATAAATAAAAATAAATCTTTTTTTTTTAAAGTAAGAACAAATGTATTTTAATTCGCATCCAAAAACATATCATGGCTTCTCTATAAGGAACTAATTTAAGTAGCTCCACCTGTTCTACTCCCAACTCTGTCTCTGGTGAATCTTCCCACCCACTCCCTGCACCTGTAGCCTGCACCCAAGCTCTTGTATGAATCAATAAAAAATAAATCTTTTAAAAATAAAAGAATATTGCTTGATGTGGGAAAGGCATTGAATTCAAAACAATATTTGAAAAAAAAATCTAAATTTTTAGACAAGAATAAATGAAGCAGTGCTGTCTTTGAGATGTATCTGTTATTCTTCCTCCTTAGTTATTACTTGCTAACCCAAAATCAGTATGTGCAATTACTATGTAGATTGCTGGTCAGGAAAAGAGATGGTGGACCCCAGTTGTGTGAGAGACTAGGGAATTAGAAGATAGTAAAAGGAAATTAATTCAATTCTGTGTCAAAATATTTTCAAGGCAACAGTATTGCAATCCATTCTTAAGGTATACACGGTGATGGTGAATATACATATTGGGTATCAGTCAAGCAATTCAGTTCTCCTTACAGGACAGCAAGTACATGTGCAAAAAACTTACCAAACATAAATCTATTCAGGATATTCTTCTTTGAAGCCTATTAATTACTGTTTTAATTGGTCTAGTTTGCTATAAAAAATACCATAAGCTGGGTAAATTATGAACAACAGAAATTTATTTGAATGAAATTCTGAAGATTGAGAAATCCGAGGTCAAGATGCCAAGAGACTCAGTGTCTGATGAAAGCTTGCTTCAGCTCATGGTTGTCTTTCCATTACCTGCTGATACAGTGGAGAGGGCCACTAATCCCACCCATGAAGGCAGTACATGCACAATCTTGTCATCTCTAAACTATCACATCTCCAAATACCATCATGTCAGTAACAGATTAGATTTCAACACACGTATTTTGGGGGACACAAACATTTGGTCTATAGAAATTTCCAAATGTAAAATGACAGAAAAATAAATCTGAAAACTACTTAATTTAGCAATACCATCAAGAACAAACCTGTCTTATTACACAGAACAACAAAACGAATATAATTCTTACTCTTAAGACAATAAATGACACATTATTCATATCCTCTCCTATGCAGAGTCATTTGGGGGAGAACTTATTGTTGATCCTATAGTATTAGAGACATATAATTGTACATTATCATAGACAACATTATTCTTAGAGGCATTTCAATGATTTCCATCTTCTTAAAGTATAAAATCAAAGCCTCTTATTAAAACAGGACCTGCATGCCTTAGTCCCTACATAGCAACCACTGTGCAGTTTCAATGTTTTTAGCACTTGCATTAGATTTTTCCTAGTTAGAGTTGTATCTAATATAATCTCTAACAATTATTATTGCCTCCATAGATCTACGCCTATGTATATTTCTCTTCTATATAGATTCCGGTTTTTCAACTTTAGCAAACATTACAAGGGCCAGTAAAATCGTCATGCATCAGAATTTGCCAGCTCTTGCCACCACATATCAAAAGAATGGGCAGCCTTCCTGAGAATGAGGGTGAACTTGAAGAGAGGCAAGCTGTTCCAGGCCAGATGCAGATGGCCTAAGAGAGCCTTGGTTTAACACTCCTCTTCCTTTCTCTCATTGAATACTAGGTACAGAGCTATCCAGTAACTTCTTACAGTATATTGAATACATTAATAAGTGATAAGGATGTTAAAATTAATTGCTATGAGATGCCAGTATTTAACTCATGAACATCTACTGTTTTAGAAACACTGCAAAAACTATGCAGAGTACCAAAAAATTGGAATTCAGACAATTTTACTGTATTCAAAGTAAATATATGATCTAACTGAATATCTGACTAGATATTTGCATATTTTATGTGTCCTTTGTTGTTAGAATTATAACCTAACAATTTTATTTGACCCTGCATATCTATCTATCTATCTATTTATTTATTTACTTATTTATTTTTATTTTTTATTTTTTTTTTTATGTTTGAGGAGCAAGTCTATTGAATCAGGAGACAGAAGAGCAGAGAACACTCGCATAGGCATGAGTGGGCAGGGAGAGCTGCCCTGCAGAGGGATAGAGAGTTGGTGGAAAGAAGCACCTGCATAGTCACAGGTGGGCAGACAGGAGTGAGGCTGCTGCCTACTTATTTATTTTTAGCTGAAGTGGCATTGCATTATGTTTCAGCTCTGCGTCTCAGGATATGTATACACTACATCAAGGTTTTTTATCTCATAGTTTCGGAGTCTAGGATGTTTCTATTGACAATTTATAATTGACTGGAACACATTTTTCTGCTCCTTCACATGCGTAATATTTTCATTGCTTTGTAATCTACAGGGTTCTTTCATATTCATTTCCAGTAAATATTATTTAATGGATTTTAATAAGCAAAGCATCTATGAATCACAGCCCCTAGATATATATAAGAATGTGGTAAG
Organism: Scalopus aquaticus; assembly: GCA_004024925.1. Lineage (NCBI taxonomy): Eukaryota > Metazoa > Chordata > Mammalia > Eulipotyphla > Talpidae > Scalopus > Scalopus aquaticus. The sequence continues at coordinate 57,718 of PVIJ01002338.1, forward strand.
AATCACATTTATCATATTTACCATAATTCATGTAAAAGAGGAAATCAAAACTTGATATGATATGTTCTTTGGGTAAGTGTAAGCGTTAAGGATTATTTCCCGTGCTTATCCAAGGCTTAGCACATCCAGCGCTTCTTGGATGTATGCATCAGACATTACAATCACAATCAAAGGTGCTGTCATCTAGTGCTCATATTTGTATCAGAGCAGAACTGCTTAACTGGATTGAAGACATGCGAGAGTACTTAAAATTATTAAAGCAATTAAATACCTTTTGCATATTTCTGTATTTTACTCAAAAATGATGTCCCACAGCATCATTTTCCATCCTTGAATAATAGTATTCCATCCTTTATAATAGTCCAATAGCATTCCATCCTTTTATAATAGTACAAACACTATAAAAGGAAATAGATGAGAGACAGAGAATATTGGAAGGGGTACTGGAGGGAGTTTATCTTTTTTATTTTTCTTTAAATCAAAAGTTAAATGAAATGAGACCTCTCCGAAATACATTAGAGTGGAGTGTCACTTCATTCTTAAGAGGCCCTCTGACCACCTGCTGTGACGAAACAAGAAACGACACAGAATCATTGAAGCTGACTACTCGGCAGGCAGTGTGCTAAATGTCTGATGTACATCAATTCATTTAAACGTGGGTCATAGAAGGTACTTTTACCAGAGATGAACAAGCTCTTAGTTGCTCTGTTTAATACACTACATCTTTGCATTTATTTAATCAAAATTATCATATTGTATAAATAAAGGAGGGTTATCATGAAAATTAAATGTTATGTTGTAAATAATTCGTTTTGAAATCATGTAACAGTCATTGGATTTTACACTAATTGCTTTATGGGATTAATGAATTTATATAGTTATTGAACTCTCATTACTTGGCAGAGTATAGAAAAAAGAAGCTAATAAACTAGTCCAAGAACTTCATTTGGCATGAAGCCAATGGAAAAGAAACCTTTGTCTTTAAGCAGTGGCAGTTTTACTTTGTAGAGAAAAACTGATTATAAAATCTATTTATCCTGTTTCAGCACTGAAAAGAGGATCCAGAGTGGAGTAAAATAAAGTCAGATAGAAAGTATTTGCTTATTTAAATGGAAATAGCCAATGTTACAATTCATGACAGACTACAAAATACTCTATTAACATGTAGTCTACCTGAAATAGACTATATCAGAGGCAGCAAATTCCTTGAAGAGTCAACAAGTACACAGAACTTCTGGCAAATTACTCAAAGTGCAAATATACACCAAGTTACAAAGTTTGGCAGGAGGAGAGTATAGAACTTAGGATGTTATTTGAAGCAAGTACCAATTTGCAGATGGATGAGTTATTTCAGGCGGATGGCCCACTTAGCTTAATAAAAGAACTATTTACAAGGATCCAAGCATAGTCAAAACCCCTAAGGAACAATGCAGGGAGATTTTGTATAATTTCACTTAGTTTTAGATTTTAGAAAGTTGTATTATTGCTGTGTTCTTAGTATGCTTGAGGTGTGACTGAGGCTACTGATATTAGGATGAAATAATTTTCATACTTAATGACAAGCCACACACACACTTCACTGCATTTTCAAAACCATTAGTTCCTGCCTCCTAGAGTGATCAAATATGAATATGCAACATACACGAATGATTGTGTACATATATGTTCAAACATATGTCTCTATGTATGAATAGTGTTTATATATATTCAATCATACATTCATTCTTTATGGAAAAATTAAAAATAAAATTTCATGTCAGCCCAGGACAACCTCTCTGCAAATGTTGAAAAGGAAGAAACCAGTTTTATTATTAAAAAGACTTAAGCCAGACTGTTATGTGCATCCCAGGGGAATTGCAAATGAGATTGCAGACAAGATGGAATCGCACCCTTTCATTTGCCAGGCAGAGAGAATAATCCATTATATGCACATTCATGATAAATGATAAGTTGTCCTTAAATGAGATTTGACAGCACCATTTGCTAGACATAGGTCATCTGAATTTCACCTAGTAATTGGGATGGCCACCTGTGTTAGTTAATTGTCTTTAGCCTAAGAAAAAAATAAAACTTCATTCATCTTTATGACAGCTAGATTGTTGCAATATGTGGATGTTATCTTCCTGATGTTTACCTTGCAAAGAGATAGCTCCTAGATATGAAACTGTAAGAGGTTTGTTCAGCTTTTTAAAAGAATTATTTAAATGTCAAATAAACAGAAAAAGGATTTACAGTGACAAATTTTCTCAAAAAATGCACCAAATGAAGAAACAGGGGAAATGCTTTTTGTTTATTTTTTTTTGGGGGGGGGGTACTAGGGTAGATTAAATCAATATAAAAAACCTTTACACTATGAAAATTAACATAAAAATATCTCTTTCAAAATAAATACATTTTATTTGACAGTAAAATGCATACAGATTTGCTACAATAGAATATTAACAAATAAACCTAATGCTTTCTCTCATCCTTTCATCCTTTGTATTGTTAAGTCAATTAGCTTCTTGCATGTAAAGTTCTTACTTTTCTTTTCACCTCATCAGTGGCGACACCATCCACATAGGTTGAACTATGACACTTCTTAAAATACCTTGCTAGGTAGACTGAGCCCAGACTAGGTATAATCATTGCTTGCATCGATATTTCCCACTGTTTTTCTTGTAGATATGTAAGAGCTGCATCTCTTCTCTTAAATAAAATGGGGTCAGGTAACTTGCTTTAGTGGATAAACTATGAGCAGAAGGCTGTTTGGGACAGTTTGTGTTTGATGAATTTTTCCCTCGGTGGAGGAAGATCTGAATGGTAGAGCCTTCTCTCAGATTTCATGTCCAGTTGAGTAATGCAAGGTCCCTAGCCTTCAGCTGACTCAGGATGGACATGGAGAATGAGAAGACCATGGACCTTTTTCATGTTAAGCCTTTGAGATGAGGAGATAATTTGTTGATGTGATCTGCCTCATTCTCTTCAAAGCAGGATCATTTGAATTTACTTGCACAGGAAATTCCCTGCCAGAACACAGCCTAGCCTTTTTCCACCCGCTGTGATCACGTGTGTTTCTATCATTGTAGTTAGTAGCAGCCCCATCGCAAGAAGAGGAGGCAAGTTTGAACTTTATTTTGCACATACACTGTGTGTGTGCGTGTGTGTGTGTGTGTGTGTGTAACTTTCACCTACATTTTTTCCTAAGCTGCTACTCAGGATGTAAGCCTTGCAGGTGAAGCTGCCCTGGAACCCAACACAAGGCTGAGGTGGCTCTGTCAAACGGGGGAAAAACAAAAGGGTCATTGTAGGGTCTGTGGGAAAACACAGTTTTCTCAGAATTTCTCAGACTGTTTTGGGCCGTGACCTTCTCACGCATGTGGCCTAGTAGATAACATGTAGCCTTGAGATGCAGTGCGCATGTGCGGAAAACAGTAACTAATAACATAACCTTGATGTAGAGTTCTCATGTAGAAACACACTTCTATAACCTTGACCTAAAGTTGGTCCTGGGCCGGCTTTGTCTGTAAATCACATAAAAGCTAATGGGGCTTGTAGGGTAAAATCAGGCCTTTTACTCCACTAGCCTCTGTGGCTATCACCTGTGGCCTTGATCCTGTTAGTGGAGAAGGCGCTTGGGAGCGTGGGTGGGGCACGCACGTCTGATTGTGTACACCTGGAGGGAAGTTGTGCACGTATGCTTCATGTACACCTGAGCCTTGAGGCGGGATAAAAGCTGAGGCGGCGGTGGCAGCTCGAGGTTAAGCTCTGTGACTACGGAAGAGTGAGACCATCAGACGACGCACAAGACATTTCCAGGGAGCGCCCAGAGAAAAGGCATGGAGATTGCTAGGGGGCTGGGAGCCTCCATTGCCTTCTGAGCCTCCGGCCCCCTGCCTGGCCTGCCTGTTGCGCCCCCCCACCCCGCCCCCGAGCCCTGGCCTGCTGGCCTCCTTGCCTGCCAGACTTCCTGCCTGGTGTGTCTGGGTACCTGGTTCCCTGAGAGCACACTAATGCCTGAAAAGTTCAATGAGGACTCTGGACTCTTTATGTTTTGGCCTGGATTGATAGTGAGCCTGCCCTGTGCTCGCCCGTACAACAGGGCTCCTCCTGGGGGGGGGGGGGAAGACTGGTTCTCACTGGCCTCTCACAGACACTTGCTGGCCTCTCCTGGTCTCTCACCGAAGTTCACAGGGTCACTGCTGTGGCTGTACCCCGGGGGCTGCTGCTAGTGGACGCACAGCTGTGCCTACCTGTGCATCTCCTGCTGCCTCGTAGTATAACTCGTTCCTGCTCCCCACATGTGGACTTCGTGACCTGTTTTCTCGTCTGCCGCCATCAAGGACCAGACAAGCTTGCCGTGGACTCACACATGGCGATGAGGATGGGATGGTGCGTGAAAGAGTAGGAGGCTGGATAGTCAGAATGTCTATGTGTATGTGCATGAGTGTGCATACGCATATGGTATAGGGTCGAGATAAAGAAGATTTCATAACTGGCAGAGTTTGGAAAGAGGAAGAACTCAGATTTTCACCAGATAAAATGGATTTGCATTGTAATAACAGGAAACTGACCAAATGACTCAGATCTTCAGTAAACCTCTCACCACAAATGCGATAAACAGAAGACAGTGAGACTGTTCCAGCATTGCTGAGAAGGTAAGTACTGGCTGGCATTTGCTTTGCGTTGTGTTTCTGCATTCTCTGGGAATGGATTTGCTGGATTGTATGACAGAGCTTTTTTTTTTATATATAGTTTTAGAAATCTGCATCCTCCTTTCCACAGGGGCAGAACCAGCCTATATTCCCACTCTCTGTGTGTGGTATAGGTACAAGGCCCCATTTTCTTCAGCACCTCACTAACCCAGGTTGTTTCTGCTCTTTTTGATATGCCCCATTCTCACAGGTGTGAGATGGTATCTTATTGTGGTTTTAATTTGCGCTTTGCTGAGGACAAGTGGTGATGAGCATTTTTTCATGTCTGTCGCTCATTGGTTTGCCTTCTTTGGACACGTGTTTATTTAAGTATTCTGTCCATTTTTCTGTTTACTTTTTTTGAGTTGTATGAGTTCTTTACAGATGTTGCATGTCAGCTTTGAGGATGAATGTGTGCAGAAATCGCGCATCTGGTAGGGTGTCTTTGTTCTCATGAGCATTTCTTTTGCTCTGTGTAGAACAGTTATGACCTGGTTGTATCTCTCTAAGTTTAACTTATTGTAGCAAAACAATTTAAAATTATCAAAAGATAAGAGATAGGGGCCTCCCTGGTGGCGCAACAGGTTAAGTCTCAGCACTATGAAGCTATCAGCAGCCACTGCAGCACGAGTTCAATCCCCGGCCAGGGAGCTTCCCACTTGGTGCAGCAGACCTCTCCTGTCTTACCCACTACTCCCCTCAGCAGTGTACTTCAATAGATCTGCCAGTTCTACTCCCTACTCTGTCTCTGGTGAATCCTCTCACCACCCCACACCTCTGGCCCACACCCCAGTTCTTGTATGCATATATAAATCTTTATAAAAAGAGAGATAAAAGATATTTTGACTAGTAAAATGTGCCTTGTACAATATATTGAGTATCAATTCATATTTGTTGGTCTAATTAATCCAGGTATGTTCTATAGATTTTCCATCATGATTACTTTTTAACTTGTATTATAAATAGAAAAAGTCTAATTCATCATTAATTGGTTAAATGAAGCATTTGATAACCCGAGGGAAACCTTAAAATTTAATTTCAATTAAAAATATGATCTGCAAAAATACATCTCCTATAAAGATATATCAAGTTCTTTTATGACTCATATAAGTACAGGTTCTTATTCTTTTACCTGGCCAGGAAGCTTTGGCTTCATGCAGTAACTGTCTCTTGTGTGATGACTGGCTCGTCACATAAGAATTTATATAAGAGGTAGTGTCAATGCATGCTAGAAAATGCATCCAGCACTTAGATTGAAGTGATAAGTAATGTACTGTGAAAATGAATCTTCAGTACTGGCAATAGAGAAGATTGGGTAAAGCTTTGCTATATTCAACGATCTTGAAATATGTTTAACTAAGATGTGTGTAGTGTAGCTGACAGTAGCTTTATTAAGTCATGTCCACATCAAAAAAAAAAATGTAATGGCACTTGTGTTATCTTATGGTTTCATTTTTTCTGGAAATAGTGCCTCATCTGTGTCAGCACACAGGTGAACATGCAATAAGATAACTTAATGAAACTATACCTACTAGTCCAATAAAATTCTACCTTGTCCTTCTCTCCAGGAGCATAAATTATTGTTGAATGTATCCCAGTCATGATGCCTTGTCTTCTGCCTTTGCTGACTATGCTTTCTATAGGGAAAATAAAAGTCTGCAAAGTCTTTTCCTATTCGTCTCATTTCTTAGGATTTACATATGTAAGGGCTCAATTTTTAAACAGGACAGTTTGGTCTTTGTTCACTGAACTTTTCCCTTTTACTGTGTATAGTTTCTGGTTTTCCTTCTTTGAGTAGTTGTGATTCTGGATATTGTGTATTCAGGAAATGTTTGTGTATTGTCCTTTTATTGTTACGGATAAGTAAACCTGGAAACTCATGTTTTCCCCATGTGAAATGCTGTGCATACATTTAGCTAGTGTTAATATTGTTATAATAATAAATATTATTATTTCCCTTAATTAAGAATTGCCTTGCAGTAGGGCAAACAGGTATGCTATATAAGCTATATTCTGTTGTACTGTGATTTTGTTGTGTGTTCCATGAGGAAATTATTCCAAGCTAATGGACTGGAACTATGCGCTATGACCCTAAGACTCTGCATAAAGATGAAATAATTAGTACCAATGTTTTTAAAAAGAAAGAAAAAAATCTCAATTTCAGGTTCCTCTATCATCATGTTTTAGAAAATGCTACTATTATTATCCATTAAGTGATGTGGACTTTTCTAGTTAGGGGAGAAGCTTAAACTAGCAGAAGTCTATGCAGCAATCTTAGTGTAAAAGAGGCAGAGAAGAGATACTGAAACTTCATCAAAATTTCTTCTAAGAATACCTTGAAGTTCTGCCTGGTGCCAGCATACCTGGGATTGTGGGATATTATTATTTTTGTTTGTTTGTTTGATTTAAGGGCTTACAGTGCAGATTGACTTCTCTTCTTATTTCGTTGACTTTGGCATCTAAGGAAATTGAAGCTAATGTAGGAGTCAGGCAGTGGAAGAGGAAGAAGGGATGAAGTCCTAGAAATAGTGACTCTACTACCTCTAAATTTTGCTTCCTTGCTCTCTTGCTACACAGAAAATTCTTATAAACTGATTTGCAGGGAATAGCAGAGAAGAAACAAAGGTACATATCCAAGTGCCGTCATGTAACTTCCACTGTAACATAAATATCAGTTCCCCTTTTCATCTTTATTTCCCTCCATCAAAATTCCATCTGTATCAAAGATAGACTTTCCCAATCTGCCCAACAACTGCTGAGTTATTTCCTTTCATTAACTTTTAATTGCTGTCTCTTTGACCAATGGGTGACAAGGTACTTCAAGTACAGTGTTTGGAGTCACTTCAAAAATTACTCAAAGATCTTTCTGAACAAGCACTGAAGTTGCTAGCTGCCTATGCTCAAGGTCAGTGGATTTCCATTTGAGAGGCTCCAGGGGTCACTAAAAATTACCTTGTGACAGGAACCACATGTGTTGCCTGTCTAGAAGCAAAGATGGAGAGAGCCTGGCTACTGTAATCCCTTGGCTCCAGATGGTACCCAAAACCTCACATCCTCATAACCTTGCACTATAGTCCCATGGGGAACTGAGAGTTTGGCATTTTGACATGATGAATTACACGTTTCAAGGATGCAAATTGCTCAATGAGTAACTTCAAGGAGTTGCATTAAAAAAATGTGTTTTAACTTGGAAGATGAATTCACATATTTAAAAAAAATGTGTATTCGCATGGAAGGTGAATCTCTCCAAAGTTTATAAAATATTGCAAATAAGAAATTTATGTAAATATTTGCATCATAAAGGAAACAAAAACAACAAAGAAAAGTAATTTAAAAAATCCAAAATGTTAACAGTTTAGAAAGAAACATCAATTTAAGTTCACACTACTCATGGAATTCATAAGAGAATTGGCTTACATTCCATGGGGTGAAAAGATCTGCAATTGTATTACTTATTATTCAAATATTTTGTTTCCTGTGTGTATGCATATGCACCTCTTGTGTATGTGTTTACAAATAAATTTTAATTGTTTTTTTACTTTGAATCATATGCATGTAGATTAATCCTTACAGAAAGGAAGGACTAAACTTAATAATGCGATACATTTTTTTTTTCAAAGATTTATTTTTTATTTATACATACAAGCTGGGGTACAGGCCAGAGGTGTGGGACGGCGAGAGGGTTCACCAGAGACAGAGCAGGTAGCAGAACAGGCAGATCAGAAACACACTGCTGAGGGGAGCAGCGGGCGAGGCAGGAGAGGTCTGCCGCACCATGTGGGATTCTCCTCGGCTGGGCATCGAACTCGCGTCGCCGCTGCCGACAGCTCCACAGCACAGTGCTTAACCGCTGTGCCACCGGGGAGGCCAATAATGCGATACATTTTGTTTAATGTCAGAAATTATATTGTATAGGCACTCCTATAAAAGCATTCATTCACTCAAATATTCCTTTTTATCCTCTGAATAGTACCTGTTTTAGATATTTTCCATGTATGTCACCTTTCTATTCCTAAACAATTCTTGGATGGTAAATTACTAGTTATCACAACAGAAATGTGAAAACTGAGGTTTAGAAAACTGATGTAATTTGCCTGAGGGTGTACAAGGAGACAATGACATTGTTTTGTAATTTCAACCTTCATGGTTATTGTTATTCACATCATTCCATGAATTTGATTGGTATATATATTTTTTAATCTATGGATATAATTAAAGGCTAAAAATCTCTTGACTACCAAGTCAAGGACAAGAAAATACTTATATAAAAATCAATGAATAGGTCTGAGAGGTAGAATTAACTCAATATTTCTTTTTGTTAATTAAAGTAAAATATAGGACAATGAAAGTGAACACTGAGTAGCGTTAATTCTCACTTAGCTTTAATATTTGGGAGCTGATGGTACACTTGTGACTTTTTCGCTGAGGTAATTATAACTGATGAGCATTTGTTCTTGCTGATTGACATGTTTTATCCTTGACACTTGAACAACTTAAGGACAAAGTCAATCATTGATTAGCTGTCATGTCATCTCCTTGTCCCAAGAAAGACTGAATCATGTTTGCATTTCAAATGAGTTAATGTAAGCCAAAGGAATCACATAATAAAAAAAAGGCTTTAACAGATATACTAAGTGAAAATGCATTAATAATTAAGTACAATAATCAATTAATAATGATGAAAAAGCTTTTAATGAAATTATTACATGTAAACAAGCAACTTCAAGATGACAAATTAGTATATGTGGGCTCACAGAAATTGAAGGATGTTTAGGTAGGTGAAGTCACTATCCTTATCAAATGATATCACTAATGACTAACAAGGGTAAAGAAAGATTTTCCCATAAATTTAACATCGTATTAATGAATATATTCCATATTTTCAAATGGAAAACACATTTTGCATCTTGTGAGGATAAGTTTAAAGTTTAAAAATAAACATATACATAAATGGACATAAATTTCGTGTATGGTATTCACTAAATAAGTTGTTTTTGGTTTAAAACTATTACTCTTCATTGTAGGTATATTAAAGTATAATGACATGGCTTCAATAACTAAAGTATTAAAATGAAACTTATTTTTAAAGATTTAATTGAATTATCACAAATTAATTTTCTGTTATATTTGTTTTGTTTAAGTCAACACTTTTAAAGTGTTTTCTAAATATATAGATGAAGATGTGCTGCTTTCCAGAATTCTTGTTAAGTCAAACTGAGAAAATTCCACTAATCATGGTTAGTGACCCATTTCATGCATCTGTCTTTAAGAATATACACCTATTCCTTATTATTACATTCCATAATATCTGACATTGGATTCACCAAGGAAAGATCCCACTGTGAAAACTCTTGTATAAAAATATGTTAAGGAATTTTCCCATAATGGTGTTAATAAAGTAGTGTGAGAAGAATCCAAACAAGAGTGCAAATTCAAGCAAAGTCCCATGCACAACCCGAGGATGTGGATCAAGGATACAGATATGGAGCATAAATTACATCTCAAAGCTTGGCCTGTCTGGAGAGAAGACAGCTGGCATCTTATATCCTATCAACATCTGAGTTTGAGTTGATATGGTAAACTGTAAACTTTGAGGAAATTTCATCTCTCTTTGCATGCAAGCAGCGTGGCTCCGATGGCCCAACAATGGTGTGCATGACAGGTACAATGTTCAGCGAAAGTGGGGTCAGTGCCTACACACTACAAGTAAATGGGAGGGGTTGCGTGGAGTTTCAATAGCACCCACCACACATGATACTAAATTATGATATAAAATTAAATTAAAAATCAAACATAATGTATAGTTTTTGCCCTCTGTCCTGATAACAAAAGTACCTCTACAGATGATGTAAATGAAGTTAATATTTTGATACTCATGTGCCTTTGTTATCTATTAAAGGCACATGAACAAACTATTTCAACTTTAATTCTGTTACTATGAAGCTGATACATCATCTCAAATTCAATCTGAGATGATGAACAAAACAACTAGTCAATAGTACATGTAAATGGATAGATATAAATGATGGATACATAGAAAGATAGATGACAGATATGTAGACATAGCTACAAATAGGTAGATATTTTAGATATATAAATTAATAAGTATGTTGAATTATTATAAGGATTGAATTTTATGCAACTGCAGAAGATGATTGATCTGTTTATATCCAGAAGTTACTTTAACGTTTGGGACTGGGTCTGGGTTAACAAAGCAAATAGTGAGGAAGGAAAGATTGGAATCTCCCAAAATGGAACCCCTGAGGATATATTGGGACCCATTTTGATCACTTGCTGCCTCCAAGCCTCCAACTTCAATATTGAGAGTCCTATGAGAAAATCTGGCCCTAATTGTCATGAAAGCAAGCATGCCTGAGCATGTGGAAGAAGATGATGAACAACTTCCAGCAGGAGCTGGATGTTTGCCTGCCCACGCCAGGAAGGAGAGCCAGAAAATCAAGGGAGAACAAATGTGAGCTGCTAGAGCACATGACCTTGCTCTGAAATTCCTGGTGTAAAAAGAATATTTCTGATGCTTCAGTGCCTATACAAATCTTCTCTGTGGCCACTGTTAGCACAAGGTCAGAATTCTAGGAAACAGAGGTCCATCCATCATAGTTAAATCATCACAGTCAAACCCGTTAATACCCTTCTAAATTATACCAGTCTAAGACTTAGAATAATTTTCCTGATAATCTCAAGTATTTTGAATATAGTTTTGCAAATTCTATATTAAAGAGAAAGATATGAAACATCTTAATATTGAAATTGTTTAAGAAGAGTGGGTGTTTGTTAATTAGCATTGTAAAAGAAAGGACAGGGACAGCTAAGAGGGAAAAGCAGGTTTGTCTCAGTAAAAAGACATATTATAATGCAGTACTTGAAAATCATATTTAAAAAATCTCCTTTTACTTTAGAACAATTAATTCATGTTTTTTTCTCTTCTCTAATTTATGTATTTTTCTATGTTATTGTTGTTTTCTTTTTTTTTTTTTTTTAAGATTTATTTTTTATTTTTACATACAAGCCGGGGTACAGGCCAGAGGTGTGGGGTGGCGAGAGGGTTCACCAGAGACAGAGCGGGCAGCAGAACAGGCAGATCAGAAATACACTGCTGAGGGGAGCAGCGGGCGAGGCAGGAGAGGTCTGCCCCACCATGTGGAATTCTCCCCGGCCGGGCGTCGAACTCGCGTCGCCGCTACCGACAGCTCCACAGCGCAGCGCTTAACCGCTGCGCCACCAGGGAGGCCCTATTGTTGTTTTCAATGGCCTTGTCTGCTGGAGATTACTCTCATAAGACCTTGGTCCCTGAGACCACTTGGGGGAGGAAATATTGAGAATAAGGAGTTTGCAGGATTAGTGAGAAAAAGGCTGTCTTTAAAAATGCAAAAAAATGTAGTGCTTTTGATGTCAAAATGACAACATTTCCGAAATCAATGAATATAGTCTCCTTCAAAGGTGTACAGTGCTTACGAGGCAGTTTTCATAAATCATAAATGTTTCCAATTCTTGGTAGAGCTCATCAGAACAAAAACTCCTTGGAACCGTAAAGACCCTGATAATTTACATTTTTTATGATATCTAATTAAGCCATATTTCCATCGTGCTTGAACACTCGTGTGTGTACATGAACATTTGCTTTTAGGACTGTGCTTTTTGGCCTTCACAATGCTTTCAAATGAGAAATGACATTTATATAGTTTGTTTCTAGCAAGTGAAATTCAAATAATAAATTAAGGAAAATATATGTACTTTCAGATATTTCAAATGTCACAGCACAATAACATAGGTGCTTTTTCTGACTATTCATAAGTTTACTCTATGAATAGGGTTAATTGCCCATATTGTTATTTATACAGATAATTTTATATATGTTTCACATCTATATATAATGTAGTTATAATGCTATATGTCATGATATATATATAATTGCAAAAATATATTCAAAATCCCTAAGTGTTTGAAAAGAGCTTCTGGTTTAGAGAATTCTGATTTAGAGTTGCTTTGTATAATATACAATATGGACATTTTCGTATGCTTCTTCATGCCAATTTAAACAAGCAGAGGGAAACTGCTGAGATGATGGTAAAGGGAACCTATATGTGTATACATTTTCAAAGAGCAAACTTGAGATGGAACATTTCCCACAAATTAAAACAAAACAATAAAATTGATCACATTCCTCACTATTTCAAAATCTAACATATTTTGACAGAACACTAGGTACTCAGCTGTCATCGCATAATCTTTTTCTGCATTTGCAGTTACAGTACATCTCAACATACCACACTAAGTTACCATCATTGTGTATGACCTGGTTAAAATCTAGTGGTTTACCCATGGGCTAATCCATCAAGCCTATTTTGAGTCAGATTTCCCTGCTGTAAAACAAGCAGACTGGATCTGAGGCCTCCTGTCCATAATCTCTACCACATTTTACAAAGTAGTTTTTAGAAAGAGGAACACAGGTTTTTGATGATTCTGGGATAAGCTGAACTTGGCAAGTAATTCAAACTTCTATGAGGCTTGGTCCATAAATCCTGAAATGGAAATAATAAGGCAGGTAATGAAACAATAAATACATGTTCAGTTTCATTTACTTTTAATGAATTTTTTCATTTAGTCCTCATTGAATCTTTAAAATGGAAATATGGTTAGGATAATTTTGAGGCACATTTGAAGACTAATCTCCAACTTATTAAAACTTTTACTGATAAATTAACCTTCTCTCTGGGTCAAAGTAATTTTTTCACTGATAAACAAGATCTTTTACTTAACAGGATCAAATCAAGTAAAAATGCTTTAAAACTGTAATTCACTATTCAAATATTTTAGAAACATTTATGACTAGGACAGCAGTGTCCATAACTAATATGCAATGTTTTCTACTTGCAGTTTTCTGATAAAATAATATCACCTTCTCTAAGTATTTGAAATATAGCCCAATTTATCTGGGTTTGCCATGTTAACATTTTATTCTGTATATTAAAGTAAGACACTAAAAATAATAGGTCGCATGATAGTTTCCAAACATCTTCTACTTATAAAGTTCATTTAAGATTATGTATCACAAGTAAGTGATAAGAAATGGTAATTTAAAAGACTAAATGCTAAGGGCTAGTGTAAGCCTTCTAAGGTCTTCAACAAGGAATTATACTTTGGGAATTTTAAATTGTCTTCACTTGCTATTCTTTGTAAATGTCACATACTGTTAGAGATGTGACAGTGAATAAAATGATCAAGTCATAGAAATGAAAAATATCAGCCTCAAATCAGCGGTAGTAAGTAACCAATCTGGAATACCAGATGGAGAATTAACTGCAATTCAATTATCTATATTAAAATGACTCCTAGGTGCAATTGTAAAAGATACAACATAAAAAAAGAGAAATTGACCATATGTAGCTGGTAAAAAAAAAAAAAAGATTTGTCAATGCAAAATGAAAGATTGTTGAACATAAGGCATTTGTTTTTTCTGGGAGATATTTATGAGTGTGATTCTAGTTACATTGTATTGCTGCTGTGAAAAAGACACTGTAGTGTCCTGATAAATTGTGATTTGTTCTTTCCTAATTCAAACAGACAAGGAGAAGCTATTTTATATAAAGCAAATTTTACTTCTCTATATGTTCATTTGATTTTTATTTATTTTTTTAAAGATTTTATTTATTTATGCATACAAGCTGGGGTGTAGGCCAGAAATATGGGGTGGCGAGAGGATTTATCAGAGACAGAGGGGGGAGCAGAACAGGCAGATCGACTGAAATACACTGCTGAGGGGAGCATTGGGCGAGGCAGGAGAGGTCTGCTGCGCCATGTGGGAATCTCCCTGGCCCGGTATCGAACTCGTGCTGCAGTGGCTCTGAATCGCTTCATAGTGCTGAGACTTAACCCCTTGTGCCACCAGGGAGGGCCTCATTTGATTTTTATAATGATTAAATGAGATTAGAAGTATAGTTCACCAAAAAAGGATGAATAAAAACAATATAAACACAATAGGGAACATTTGTAATCACAGTAATGAGACTATTTTGGTTAAAGCAGCAATGAGATGCTTCCATTCTCTACCAGAAAGATAAGAATTAATTGAATTGATAGTGTCAATTGTGTAGATGTGGGCAAACTAGGGGCATTATGATTATACAAAATTAAAGAAAATGAATTTAAAGCATATCAAGAGCATTTTGGAAATTATGGTCATATTTTAGTGTCATTTACTTTGGACCAGCAATTCTAGATCTGAGAAGCTATCTGTAGAGTCTAAATTACCCATGGTGCTCTATGGACAGTGATATTCAAGGTCACATTATATTTAGTGGGTAAAAATTAGGAAAACCTAAATTAACTCAAGCTGATGGCAAATGTTTCAAAATTAAAACTAACAGAACATAATAAAACCATAAATATACATATATATACACATAGACAGACATACATACATAGCAACGATATTTTATAGTCACTATAGCCTAAAATACGTCACTTTACTCACCTCCAAAATGTGTTGAGGATATTTGGTAGTTTTTGTGAATTCACTAAATAATCTGTATCATTATGAATATAAAACACATGTATATACAAATAAAAGACAAATGAAAATATAAACAAATATAACTGTTTCATGGTTTTAAATGAATACATTTATTTATATGGGTAAATGACTTGAAGATTATAAACGTACATTTCCCACAGATGAATCAAGGTACAAATATTAATACATACCAAGCCACTTTTAAGTTTTTGCAATTGATCACTGCCACATAATACTTTTTTTTAAAGATTTATTTATTTATGCATACAAGCTGGGGTATAGGCCAGAGGCGTGTGGCCGTAGATTTCAATACACACCTATTTTGTTGGATATTTTGTTTCTAATTTAAAGATATGAAGGTTAACTATGATGATGGTATCAAAAATGTATCTGTAGAACTCTGTCCATGTTTCATATTGTTTTCTCATTTAGAGTCTTAAGAGTAGTAATACTTAAAAATTCTAAAAAAAGTAATCTACAGTGTGGTTACTAAAAATATCACAATAATTTCAATATTTGCAAATGGCATATGATGGTGACTGCTTTTATTGAGCTTTGTGCTTTTTCTTTTTTGTTATTTTTGTTATTTTGAGAGGGATACAATAGCACCTATTTTAATTTACATTTATAGCTATTGGTGGGAGTAGATCAAACTTCAAATGTTTGCAGTATATCCTTACATATATTATTATTTTTTTAATGATTTGTTTATTCATACAAGAACTGGGGTGTAGGCCAGAGGTGGGGAGGCTGATAAGAGCATTCACCAAAGACAGAGTGGGGAGCAGAACAGGCAGATCTACTGAAATACACTGCTGAGGGGAGCAGCGGGCGAGACAGGAGAGGTCTACCAATAGTTCCACAGTGCTGAGACTTAACCCCTAAGCCACCAGGCCCCTTATTTATTATTTTTATATTAAGGTAACATTGGTTTACAAAGTTTCAGAAATAAAGGATCCCACCTCTTCAAGTGTGTGGCATCACACTGACCTGCAAAGACTCCCCAGACGTCCACTGAGTATACTTATGCGCTTACCGCTTCATTCCTTCATTTACTCATGTTAATGGTAATGAATGAAATCATCAATTCATTGGTTTATTGTCTTGTAATGAATCCTTGTCTTTTGCCCATTTACAGGAACTGACTGTAAGTGAATGTATATTTTTAAAACATAATGGGTTTTTTTTAATGTATATATTTTTATTGTTATTTATGTCTTTTACATTTTGTGTTCCCCTTGGGTAACCCACCACCAATTCACCCGTGATCCATCTCCGTGGTCCCCTGTGTTCTTTTCTACCCCATTTTGTGCCTTTACCCTCCCCTGCACCCCCCAACCCACCTCCCCCCCAACCCGCTGAGTGTCTCTCTCCTATTTGGTTTCCCTATAGTTCTGTTATAAGTTAAACCATTTGATATTTTTCTCTTTCTTTCTGGCTTACTTCACTGAGTATGATCCCCTCTAATTCCATCCATGTCGCTGCAAATTGCATGTGTTTATCTTCTTTGAATGCTGAATAGTATTCCATTGTGTATATGTACCACATCTTCTTGATCCAATCATCTATTTTTGGACATCTGGGTTGCTTCCATACCTTTGCTATTGTGAACAGTGCCGCAATGAACATACTGGTGCATGTATCCTTTTGGATTAGTGTTTTTGTATCCTTTGGATAGATTCCCAAAAGTGGTATTGCTGGGAGGTATGGAAGTTCCATTTTTAGCAATCTGAGGAACCGCACAGAATGTTAAATGAAAACAATAGGGAGTCAGTGAGATATAGATTGGGGCAGTTTGAAAGAACTATTTTTTTATTGACTCTGTAAACACTGGAGAATTTGTTTCCTTCAGCTAAATGAACATAGCTACTTGTACTTTTGTGCATGCCTGTCTCTGAAAACCAGTACTACCAGCTCAGCATTGTGAGTGACACTCAGATACAATAGAAACAAAATTAGCAAATGCCCTTGCTTCCCTGGAGCTTACTTTGTACAGAGAGGAGTGAATACAGATAAACAAATAGTTAAAGTGTCTAAAACTTTAGAGGGTGAAAAGAGCTTTTGAAAAAAAAATAAGATGTGAGCAAAATGATGCTGCTTCCTGTTGGAGTCCCAGAAGCTTGAATCCAGCACCAGTCTCCCCAACACTCAGCTTCCTGCTGCAGTGCTGGACCCCCTGCAGGCAGCTCCCCCCATTGCCTCCTCTCATTTCAGGGGCAGTCCCAGTGTGTAGCTTTGTATTTGCGTGTGGCCAGTGAGCAGCTTTTCCTTGTTCCCTAGGTCTGACACCTTCCAGCAGTGCCTCAAAAGGCAGAATTCTAGCAAGTTTGACCAGCATGGCGGCAACCTCTTTCCGAGCCAGTGAGCCTGGGTGTTACCTTCTCCAACATGGCAGTTCCCGTGGAGGGAAAAGGGTAGGGGCAAGGGTGTTTTTGCCTCAGAATACCACCCCAGAGCTATTGGATGTTCCTTATCACTGCTGTTCCTCTGTTCTTTAGAGTTCTTTTACTTTTTTTTTCTTAAAGAGGAGCCATAAATATAGTAGTTGTGGAATGACCAAAAAACTTAGCTAACTATGCCTGAATCACAGAAATTTATTTTTTATTGTTTTGTCATCACTTACCCCTTTGACCCTCTCTCCCATACCACCACATCTTTTTTTATGAAGGTTTATTTATTTATGCATACAAGAACTCCGGTGTAGGCCAGAGGTGTGGGGTGGTGAGAGGATTCATCAGAGTCTAGTAACAAATAATATATCCTTGTCAGGTTGTATTAACATCTGTTTTCTGAAAATTTACTGACTATAAGGTCAACTCATAGCACAGTATAAGTATCTCCATGGAACTCTTGAAATATCTCCAAATATACCTTATGAAGGAAACCTGAAAGCCCTATTAGGGATGGATGGATGGATGGATGGATGGATGGATGGATGGATGGATAGATAATAGGTAGAAAACAGATATCTGTAAGAAATGACTAGAAATGATTATCCAAAAATATATATATTATAACTGCATTTTTCAAGATTTTGTTTAGGTGACTATTTCTCTTGGGGTTTCAAAAACCAAACAGGTGCTATTTATAGCTACCAGACTGATTGAGATAGCAAGTTAATTCTGATAGAGAGGAGACCAAGGGTGTAGTAGGGAGTGGAATCCTTGCGGATGAAATTATGGAGGACTTGTAATTATCGCCACAAAAATATGCAGGGTATGGTTGTAAATGAGGGATTAGTCCTGGAAGCCAAGTAAAGGAAGTGGGGTATGAAGAAAATGGGTGATTAATTACATCAGATGGTATTTATAGGACAAGGAGAGTGAGGAGGAGAGGATCTGTGGATGGTGGAGGGAAAAAAGAGAATGACAAAGAGGATATCCTTGGAAAGCAAAAGGGGTGAGGGTCTAGTGTACAGATGATAATGTTGGATTTATTTATTTTTTTTAAATATTTATTTATGAATACAAGAGCTGGGGTGTAGGACAGAGGTGTGGGGGGGGTGAGAGGATTCACCAGAGACAGAATTGGGGGGTCAGAACAGGTGTCAATACTGAAGTACATTGCTGAGGGGAGCAGAGGGCGAGACAGGAGAGGTCTGCTGCACCATGTGGGAAGCTCCCAGGCTAGGGATCGAACTCCTGCTGCAGTGGCTGCTGATAGCTTAATAGGCTGAGACTTAACCTCTTGGACCACCAGGGAGGCCCCTAATGTTGGATTTAAATAGAGCTCTGAGAACGCACTGTGAGAAAGGTTATTAATAAGGTTCCACATAACATTTATGGTCCTCTGAAAACAATTCAGAGTCCATTCACTCAGACTCGGAAAAACTACATCTTATTTCTTATTTCTTTTAATCTCTAACTTAAGCTTAGCATTTTTTCTATCATGTATGTGGGAATCAGTCACAGTGCTTCTACACTAGGGCTGTGTTCACCAATGGAAACAAATCACATAACTATGGTAATGACAATTATATGTGGTAATTATAATTCCACATCACATATATCACTATTATTTTAAAATTTATCTTTTCTATTCCAAAATTTTGTTTGCAGACTAATCTCAGTGTCTGTTTTTATTTACTTCACTAGTAAAGAAGCACACATATAATGCTTTAAAACAACTTCCAAAGGTTTTGATAACTGTATTCGTTTATTTCCATACTTTTTTTTTTCTGAAAGAGGTTCTTTGGCAAAAGTGTTTGATGGCACAGAAAGATAAAAATATCCTATATTCTGTAATAACATATCAAAATGCAATATATACAGATGCATATGATGGTAACAGAAGGGATGTATTTGGGAACTGTTGCCTTTGATCTTTGATCACTTCAGTGTTCTCAGTGAGGAAACAAGAAGGCTCATGAGCTGAGAGTACAGATGGGAGGTGGTATATGTGAGGTAATTTTCTAGAAGAGACGGAGGCTGAGTTGACAAGATGGTTAATATGATTGTGTACTATAGTATATAGGAGTCTGCATGATTTACAGAACAACACTTGACCTGTTGCTAGACTTTTTAAAGTCTTTTTTTTTTTTTTTAAGAGCAGGTTTATTAGGAAAAAGAGAAGAGAGAAGGTGCCTGCATAGACAATGGTAGGCAAGGAGCTGCATTTGAAAGGGACATATTTGTTAAAAGAGATGCCTGCATAGACCCAGATAGGTAGTCTTGGGACAAGTGGTGCTTTTTTTTTTTTTATACCAGCCTTATTCAATTGCAAAAATGGAAGGGAAGGAGATATTTTCTTTTGATTTTATTGAAATATAATTGACAAACAGCACTATTTCTATGTTTAAGGTGTACAGTTCAATGATTTATATATGCTGTGAAATGATTACCACATGTTTGATTGCATTCATCACTTTATATACATACAAAAAGAAAACACGAAAAATGTTTTCTCCTTGTGATAAGGATTTCTAAGATAAACTTTCTCAGCAGCATTGAAGTATGCCGCATGGCTATGTTAACAGTATCATCACGCTGTACATTGCACCCCTAGTACTTATTTATGTTATAACTGGAAATTTGCACCTTTAAACCACCCTACTCCCATTCCTGGGAGGAGATTTTGTCTTAAGCCTTCTTAATTAAGCCTGGGGAGAATGACAATGTGATAGAAAAATGAGAATGCAAATTAAATGATATTTATGATTATATATGAAATTTAAGTTGACTATGAGGGATGGTATTCACCAGAGACAGAGTGGGGAGCAAAATAGGCAGATCTACTGAAATACCCTGCTGAGGGGAGCAGGAGGCAAGGCAGGAGAGGTCTGCTGTGCCAAGTGAGAATCTCCCTGGCTGGGTGTTGAACTCACGGCGAGGCGCCACAGCACAGCACTTAACCGCTGCACCACCAGGGAAGCCCATCATGAAGCTCCTCCTTAACCTTGAGAGTTGAGAGGAGTATAGCCCCTGAAACTTTCCTGTGTCCTCTGTCCCTGAAATGGCTGCTTTCCTTCCTTTGTAATCGTGCAGCTTCCCCGGCATGTTCTCTTCCATGTAAATGTGGATATTCACTAAAGGTACAGATCTTAGCATTCTACATTTTTTCCTTTCAAACCTCTCTTTTGAAAAAAAAAGTTTGCTATGTTTGCTTTTACATTAAACTGTTTTTTATTGATTCCTACATTTGCGTCAGATATAGAACCAGCCATTAAAGGAACAAAGTTGAAAAGGTTACTGTACCTGCCTTCAAGGATCTTACTGTGTACAGAAATTCCCTATTTCTGTTTTGCTGAGAGTTTATAAATCATAAAAGATCACTGAATTTTTTATCAGAGGATTTTAGGTGCCATCTATATTTTTTTATTTATTCATTCTGTTTATGTGGTGAGTTGCAGATTGATTTTCATATGTTAAAAACAAACTTTCAATCCTGGAATAAGTCTAATATTGTGTTTTCAGTGGGCAAATACTTTATTGAGAATTTTTTTCTTTTATGTTCAGACTAAGGAGGCTCTACAATTTTCCTACTTGGTAAAGCTGGCCTCCTGTTTAGGAATACGTTTATGTTAATATCTTAAATCAGTGGAGATAAATTCCCTCTGTTTGAATATTTTTCCAGTTATATGGAAAAGTGTGACATACTGGTAATATACATTCTTAAATGTCTGGAAAATGTCTTTCTTTTCTAATCCAGCTTTTTAATGATGCAGATTTTCCTCCTGATACTCCTTTATTTATGTTCCACAAATTCTAATAAACTGTGTTTTGGGTTTCATTCCACAATGTATTTTCTGATTACCCTGGTGATGTTAACCTGTGAGTTTCTTAGGATTATTTTATTTTCCAACTATTAAGGGATTTTTTCCTGTTGTCTTTCTGTCATGTTAGTTCAATTCTAGTGCACCCAGAAAATATTCTCTATTTTTATATTAGTTAAACTTATTTTTAAGTTTCAAAATATGGTATACCTTAGTGAATCTTCCACATGAAATTATATAATGTACATATTGCAGTTTTTAGGTGCCATATAATTAAATGTCCGTGAGACCAATGCATTGACAATTATTTCAATGTTACTCTTTTTTCTGTGTTCTTTGAACTTGCTCTTATGAATTTTTTTTTCCCATTTGTATTTCATATATGTGGGGCTTGCTACTGCCTTTTTATTTTTGGTTTCTTTATAAATTATTTACATTGTTTGCAAATAACTAAATTATACAATTGTAATTTTTTAGTATGTGCAGATATTTTTATAGCATAGCAAATGGTATTGATTGGATAGTAATTGTGTATAGCATTAATATTTATGCTGATGTTTATATGCAATCATATATGCTAAATCAGTATATACCAAACTCAGAACATAAGCTGTTCGAAGTCTGTATCCTTATAGATATCTTTCCATTTGTTGTATCAATTTCTATGTGTACATTCAAATTTATCAATGTAATTGTAGATGTGTTTATTTATAAAAATTATTTTCACTACATCTTGAATATATTAAATTTTATGACAGATAAACAAAAATATAAAATGTCTCATATCTTCCTAGTGAATTAAAATTCTGTCATGATGAGGGTCTCTCTTTATCACTGATAATGACGTTGCCTTAAAATGTATCAGAACTGATACTGATGCAGCTATATACAGTTTTCTTTTGGTGATTGTCTATATTTTTTATCTTTCACTCCTTTATCTTTAAACATATTTTCTAATAGTTTCATAGTTGTGTAAGCTTCATATTATGTTTTTTGGTTACCAGTTTGAAAATAAGCTTTCATTGAGACATGTTCTTTATGCTGATTTACTCTGTTTTCTGTGCTTGCCACATTTCTGGGTTCTTTTCCTCATTTTGATTTCTTTTAGATTGAATTCTTTTATTCTCTCTTACCTCTGTGAGAGAACCACCTACTTGTCTTTCTTTCCTGACTCTAGATTTAATCAGTTTTCCTGTAATGCACTAAACTAGGTAATTTTTTTGTGTATCATTGTTTTCTTGAAGATGCCAGTTCTCCTTGTACCTCTGTCTTTATTGTTGTTACTTTCAAAGAAAGATTAGTATTTGAAATATTGCTTCCACTTGATTTTTCCCTCTCCTCTCTTTGATTCCAGATCCCCACATTTTAGATTTGTAACTTCTCAGGTTAAATTGAAATTGATATTATCCTTTTTCCAGAAATCACAGTGAACTTAAAACTTCTAAAACTTTTGTAGTCCATTTAATACCAACCAATGCTATGCTATTATTCGCTCTAATTTTTTATATAGATCTCCCTACATGCTTTTCTTAGGTCAGTAACCTAGGAGGAATAGAAATCCCATATCACCTTTATTTCAATGAGGTATTAGGAAGATTGTCAGCTCACCTTTAATACTGAAAGTGTAAGAGGGTGGTCCTCAGCAAAGGGGAGTGTCACAGGACCCCACCCCTGCCTCAAGTCAAAGCGATCCAAGACACCTAGGACTACGAATTCCATAATGCCATCATCACCGAAGGAAGGATGCTGAGGACTGAGGGTGGAGTTAAGCAAGGGCTTTTGGTATTTAAAGACCAAGGCCAGTTAAAATTACTGCTCTGTGATTTTGTGCAAAAATAGGTAAATATGGTCTAGCAATATATTCAGTTTATAAGTGTTTTTGTTGTCTTATTGGATAAAATTGGTGTCAAGGTGGACAAAAATTGTTTTTAGATAAGTTTAACCAGTTCATAATTTTTTTTCCTGTCATTTTTATATATTTGCTGTTTTGCTTTGGCTAATGTCTCCAGATCTTTTTTTCTTTTGACATGGACTCATAAAGGCTGAGAAAAGACTGTCTCCTAAGACTACCCCCTGTAATCTGTGCCACCATAGATATGGTGAAAAAAAATTAAAAGGTGGGATTGTAAGAGGGTGATCCTCAGGAAAGGGGAGGGTGTTCCAGGTTCCCTGCCCCACCCAAGGGAGGGTGGAGCTGAGCAGAAGAGATAAGACAGAGAGGAGAGACAGGAAGAGAGGGAGCAGGATGGAGGCCAGAAAAGCACAAGGAGAGAGAGACATGTGAGGAAGCGGCACTGGCCTGAACTGTTTGAAACAGATGTAGGTGAGAAACCCGTGGGGAGGTGACTACGGCAGCGTTGATCTTGGTTTTGATTTTGCTCTTTAACTCCCAGAATTGTCTGACTGTTTCTGACCCTGTTCTATGGGTCCCTGCTGAAAGGTGTTTCAGACTCACGGCAGGCTTTTGGGCCTTGCGTTGGGCCAATCCCATTTGGGTGGACTTTTGCCCACGAGGTGATGGGTAACTTTGGGTGCTTAGTTTAGAAACTATGTTCTTTGTCTTTTCTGTATTATCACACTAATTGTATTAAAGTTTCTTTTCCACTTAAGGTCTTAAATGTTTTGTCCTGATGTGGCGGATGGCAGAACCTATTTAGAACGGGCAGGTTTGTGGGTTCTGGGTGCGCCCCTCTCCCTGCCCTGTAACAAAAGGATAGCCTATTTATGATGTAGTCTCACCCCCAAAGGGACTCTGGAAGACTGATATAGACTCTTACTTCTCTGATGGTCTCCAAGCTTTAATTATTATTCTTTTATGCATAGATGGTTGTCAAATAATTTGCACTTTTCTTATATTCTTTGTCTCTTCTAGAATTGCAGATGTTTCTAGAATAGAACATATTCCTCATATTTTTAGCTTTAATTTTGATACATGATACTGTCATCATTTCTTTGACAAATTGCAAAGAATTGAAATAGATCGGAGAGTTCTTTGGTAACTTTTTATTATTTATCTACTACCAGAAATACCCAATCCACTATTAACAGAATTAAAACTCCTCATCATGGTTCAGATAGTGCATTCTTTAATTTCTCATTCTTCATAATGTTTAGATTTGTTGTAGATATTTAATGCAATATTACTCATATATCAATGACTTCGTGAAAATTTCTTTTATAAGTTTAAATGTTAAATGTATTGAATGTATTTGAAAGGTGTATGCATGTTCATGCCATTTATAAAAGATTTTAAAAAAAGAAGTCAGTATTAAGAAAAACTTATTTTTTAAAAAAAAAAATATACAAGGTATCATTTTGTGTGGTGATTTTTTGGTTTGTTTATTTACCCATGGAACAAAGTTTCTTCACCTTTAATTCTGGTTGTAGTTTGGTTCTAACTCTGTAAGTGATTTTCTCTTTAAATAATCAGATGTAAAGCTAGCTGAATAAATTTCTTTCTTTGTCCCAATATGTTTAAACATATTAGACATTGTGTGTGTATGTATGTATGTGTATATATGTGTATACATATATTATGTATGTATGTTTATATGTATGTGTGTATATACACATCAAGAGGTTTCTGTATTACCTTCAAATTATTTATATGGCCGTTTAAAAGACTTTTTTATTATAAGCTAATTCTTCCAATTGTTAATTGGCCTCTATTCAGAGAAAAAATATATTGTTAGGTGTAGCTATAGTCTATGTTGTTTAACATTTTGTTATGAATATATATGACCATGTTCCTTTTTATTTTTCTGAGTGGCATTATTGATATATATGAATACTTACTAGAAAATGTTCTTTCATAGATGTTCTAAAATTATTAAATTAAAATAAATCTTATAAGAATTTTTTTTAAATTTTTTTTAAGGTTTATTTATTTATACATACAAGCTGGGGTACATGCCAGAGGTATGGAGTGGTGAGAGGCTTCACCAGAGACAGAGTGGGGAATAGAACAGGCAGATCAGAAATACACTGCTGAGGGGAGCAGCGGGCAAGGCAGGAGAGGTCTGCCGCGCCATGTGGGATTCTCCCTGGCTGGGCGTCGAACTCGCATCGCTGCTGCCGACAGCTCCACAGCGCAGCGCTTAACCGCTGCGCCACCAGGGAGGCCCCAAATCTTATAAGAATTTTATAGGTTATTTTTATTTATTTATAAATAAATACCAACCAATTCTATGCTATTATTTATTTATTATTTAATAATAAATTATTCTAATTATCATTTAATTATTTAATTATTTATTATTTTCTTACGTTTTTCCCTTTTATTTTACCTTGTGCACCTTTTAAAACTGTATTGTCCTCTTATTTTCTGAGCATTTAAAATTATGAATTCTTAAGGGAGTGTCTCAGATTCTAGTTTCAATACTCAATTTACAGACACTTTTCGTGTAAATTACTTGAGTGATTAATATTTTTTTCAGATTGAAACATTTGTTATAATGATTAAATTGTTAACATATTTAAAGATCTTAGAATATTGCTTGGATAGTAGGACATACAATAAATACTATTTGAGGATTTTCATTTATTCAGTTATCCCAATTCTATGTGTTTATTATTATTATAGTGTCTAAACAAGTTCAGGAACCAGCTATTTTATTTGTTTTTGTTTTTCTTGTCCTATACCAGATCTTCATCTACAAATGAGTTCTTAGTTTTAACGAATATTTATACGAGATCTCACACAGGGAATATTACAATGAAAATTCAAGAATTTTGCTTTAATGTTTGCCAGTATTTATATATCAAAATAAATGCAAATCAATTAAATAGTTCTGATAGAAATTATTTCAATTGATCGTGTTAATTCACAAAATCATACAGGTCATACTGTCTTATAATTAGAAAGAGGACAATTACTATCTCTAAGTCTTAATTTTTATAGCAATCCTGAGTCATGACTTGAGTTAGTGTATGTAGCATGTTATAAATTTTGTTTGGATTTTCTGCTGTAAAGGGAACAAATACTAGGGGGACAGAGGGACTAGTACAATCCAAATGTTTAAGATATTTTTATATTCCACAAGAATCTATTATTATTTTTATCACCTTTCAGATATCTAATTTCAAGAATCTAAGGAGTAAAATATTAATTAAAATGCCAAAATCTGGGGCCTCCCTGGTGGCGCAAAGGATTGAGTCTCAGCACCATCAAGCTATGGCCAGCCACTGCAGCATGAGTTTGATCCCCAGCCAGGGAGCTTCCCATATGGTGCAGCAGACCTCTCCTGTCTTGTCTGCTGCTTCCTCAGCAGTGTATTTCAGTCAATCTGCCTGTTCTGCTCCCCACTCTCTCTCTGGTGAACCCTCTCACCCTCTCCCCACACCTCTGGCCTGCACCCCAGTTCTTCTATGCATAAATAAGTCAATCATAAAAGAAATAAAATGCCAAAATCTGCACGTTCATATTTAAATTATCATTCATAAATAGCTATGAATGTCAAAAAGTGGGATAATCTTAGAGAGTAAAAGGTTGAATTTATTATCAGTAAACATGCATTATTAATGACTTCATTATACAATCAACATAATTCTCAAATATGTCATTACAAGCCATAAATAATATTTGAAAATAGACTTTTGGATTATGATATTTCTATCATAACATTAAGTAGGATTGAGATTTGAAAGAAGATTCGAAATTCCACAGAATGCTTGATACTCTGACCTGATAAACCTTCTGTAATTTCAAAATTTTGCTGGATATTAATTGTAAAAGTTCAGGTAAGTTAAGAAAATCACTATTTATCTTGCCTTTTTAAAGAAATAATGTTCTGTTAATTATGAATAATATTGTGATATTCAATGCTATTATAAAATATCCTACAAAATGCTTAAGTTTTAGTGAATATAGTCAATGTGTTCAAAAATAGAAATTACCTTATCTTTTTAACATATATATACAGAAAATGTAACAGGAATTTTTCTTAATGATTTTATTTTTATGACTTCCACATTGTGAACTGTGGGCGAAATTTATGTCGGAGGGTAAGATGGACTATTTTGAGGCTGAAATTGTAGAAATATATTAGTTTAGGGAATACAGATTAAATCATTCTAAATAAATTATTCTAATAAATATGTCAAACCGAATATAGATTTTTAAAAAGAGAAGTGAACTTTAAGAAAAACTGTTCAAGAAAATAATCATAAAAAGTTATTGTCTGGGTTGTGACTTCTTTGGTCAGTCTGTCATCGATCTGTCCATCTATCATCTATTTTCCCTGGAGCAAAGATGTCTCACCTTTAATTCTGGTTGTTATTTGAGTCTAACTCCATATATGATTATATTTCTCTTGAAGTAAATAGCTGCCAGTTTAACTGAATAGTCCTTCCTCTTTCCATTTTTTTTTCATATGTTAAACTCAACTTTATCCACTCTGGTAGCAGGATATAACGCACAAGCTTTATTTTGGAGGCGGCATCATTAAGGTAATGAATGCTTGATCTTACAGCTACCTGAGGGCGGTAAGATGGTGAGAACATTGGAAGAAATTGTGATTAAGTTCAAGAAATCAAAAAAATACATATTTTCTCATACTATTAATTTTCTAAATGTAAAAGCAAAAAAGCAAAACTGAGAAAATAGGTGTAATTCTTTGTATTGGCAACTGGGACATGGTAATCTGTATTTGGATATTTTTAGTGGAAAAATAAATTCATTTTGTAAATAAGGATTCCTAGTCTTCACTCTAATTTACATATGTACATATACAACAAAATTCATCATAATTAACTCTGTACTTGTCATTTGCATAGTTATTTGCCATTTTCAAAAGTAGTTAGTCTTACATTTACTCTTTTTTTTTTCCTAAAGATTTATTTATGCATACAAGAACTGGGCTGTAGGACAAAGGTGTGGGGGGCGGGTGAAAGGAGTCACCAAAGGGCCTCCCTGGTGGCGCAGCGGTTGGGCGCTGCACTGTGGAGCTGTTGGCCGCGGGTGATGCCAGTTCAATGCCCAGCCGGGGAGAATCCCACATGGTGTGGCAGACCTCTCCTGCCTCGCCCGCTGCTCTCCTCAGCAGTGTATTTCTGTCCATCTGCCTGTTCTGCTCGCCACTCTGTCTCTGGTGAACCCTCTCGCCACCCCGCCTCTGGCCTGTACCCCAGCTCATATACATAAATAAATAAAAATTATAAAAAAAAAAAAAAAAGAAAGGATTCACCAAAGACAGAGTGGGGAGCAGAACAGGCAAATCTGTTGAAATAAACTGCTGAGGGGAGCAGCAGGCGAGACAGCAGAGGTCTGCGTCACCATGTGGCAAGCTCCCTGGCTGGGGATTGAACTCATGCTGCAGTGGCTGCAGATAGTTTCATAGCGCTGAGACTTAACCCCTTACGCCATCAAGGAGGCCCCCTTTTCTCTATTTTATGCAGTTTATCTTTGCAGCAGTCAAAAATATTTTAGTGCAATTTTAAATACAAAGTTTTAATTTCATCTTTTAATGCAGATGTCAACCTTATCAATTCTCAGCTCAAAATAATTTGCCATCACACTTAAAATGAAATAAAATTTCTCAATGTGATTTAAAATCTACAGGATAATATTTTTACAGTCTGTTCTTTTTTAAAAAATAAAATGTATTATTTTTTATTGAGGTTATGTTGGTTTACAACATTGGTTATGATTTAGGGGTGCAGGTTCACAATTCTTCAGATGTATGTTACCACATCACACCCACCAACAAGGCACACATAAGCCTCCATTATAGTTCGTTGTGCTCCCTAAACCCAGCCCACTCCCAGATTTTCCTCTTTGTTAGCCTAAATTCAACAATCAGATTTCTAGGGTTTATTTTGGTTTAGTTTTGTCTTTTCCTTTATTTTGTTTCTTTATCTTGCATACATGAATAAAATCACCCAGTGTTTTTCTCCTTCTGTCTTATTTTACTTAGGATAATCCCCCTTTAGTTCCATCTATGATTGCACAAATGGTAATGTAACTGGGCTGAGTCCAAAGTCCTGTAAACGTGGTGCCCCCTGGAGGGGATTTGTTGATGAGAATGAATAGCCACAGGGAAAAATGCTAAATTTGCAGTTTGTGGTGGAGATTCTGATGAGAAATAAAAGAGACTGAAGGAGAAGGAGATTCAGTCGCCATGATGTAGGAATAGAGGAATCAGTCACTATGATGTGGAAAAAAGAAGCAGTTGCCATGATGTAGAAAAAGCAGCAGCAGCAGCCACAGGGATATAGGATTTTGAATTGAGCATTTTTCGAATCTTCAGTGACTTTGGGGCCAGCGACTTTGGAGGCTTTGCAAGTAGCCAAGCGACGCAAACTGCTCCCAGTTTTGTTTTTACTGCAGCTGAAGGAAGAAGGCAGAGGCCTGAAGCAGGCGCCTTCCTAAAATGTGTGAGTGCAGTCTGTTGGGCTGTCTGGATGCTGTAGTTGCTGTTTACAGTGTTGTTGGCCTGGTGCTGTGCTGGGGCACCATGGCAGTTTCAGGAGCATCTCCAGTTGTGTTCTGTGTCATCCTCGTGAGTTGGAACCTGACCTACAGTCTGGCTGTTGTGGTCTGCAGAAGCAGGAAGATGCCATTTTGGAAACGTGGCCTATTGTTTGGAGAGGAGCTCCATGTCAGCAGCAGCAGGAACACGCCACCTTTGTTGTTATTTCTTTGGGACTTAAAGGACTGAACATTGCTTTGAGTAAGGTAAATGGCCATATTTTGACTTCAGTAACTCTTTGTTTTTCCCTGTTTGTTAAATAAATCCCATTGTTATTGTTCCCTAAGCCTAAGTAGTTTTGCAGTTGTGCGTGCAGGTGCAGAACCAAGGTAGTGACTGATAAACAATTGGGGCACTGTCCTTGGCCAATTTTGAGCCCCCATTTGCTTGGTATCAATAAGAATTCATCTTTTTTTTCTTTTATAGCTGAGTATTATTCCATTATGTGTGTGTGTGTGTGTGTGTGTGTGTATGAATGATTTTTGATTGACAGTTAGGTTGTGTTCATAGTTTAGCTATTGTAAATAGTGCTTCAGTGAACCTAAATTGCATGTACGCCTTCAGATTGGTGGTGTACAATCTCTCTATTCCTCTCTCTTACCATTCTTCCCTTCAGGAGGATGGATGACCCTTCCTAGTTCTAAAAATACAAAGTAAATAAAATAAATAAATCCTTATGCCTCAAAGTACAGAAAGATTTTAAGTCAGTGTGATATTATAACGACAAATCCATGGAATGTAGAAAACCAATGTGAACCCTAAGGTAAACTACAGGCTTGGGGTGTTTTCGTTGTGTCATTGCCATTTTTGTGGGAGATCTTGTATATGTGGAGGCAGAGGGAGGGATAAGGGGATTCACTATGCTTTCTCTCAATTTTGCTGTGATGCTAAAATTTCTGTATAGTTTTTAATAATAATAATGAAATTAATTTTTAAAATGAGAAAAAAAGCTTGACTAATTAAAATAAACAACTCTCTTAGCTATGGGCCCATAACAACTGACTGTGAATGAGTGGATCAATGAGTCACAGTCTCTGAAGAGAGTAAGGAACTAGGAAGGACAATTGATTATCCATACATTAGGAGCCACCTCGTATCAATTTTCAGGGGTTTTTATTGGGTGTAAATGAGGATGAGGTTAGTAGAGGCACAGTGAATATTTAGTACAATCAAGCAGTACTAAGTCCATGTTAAGTGAAAATTATTTCATGTTTTATTTGAAATGTATATTAAAATGAAATTTAGGAAGTAATATATATTGGACATAAAAAGTTTTGATGATGATTAGTAGTGTGACTGTGGTAGGTATCAACTGGAAGATTAAAAACAAATTGTAAGACTCATTTTTGTGGACACTAACACCAACAAGTATTATGCTAACAGTTTTGGTGTAGTTAGTAACTGAGCTCACTCCTAAAGTCTTGACGGGAAACCTGTTGGTGATTGCTGCAAGAAAGGGGAGTGCGTTTCATAATCATATGGGATGAATTTTAAAAGACATGTGGACACCTTGCTATGACAATTAAGTTGCAACTTTAATTAATATTTGGCCCTACCTGAGTATATTCCTTATATTTAAAGAAAGAAGAGACAATTCCTGTTTCATACATGAAGAGGGAAACTAATTAGCAGCATTTGGAAATCAGCATTGATATGCACTCATATCAAGAACCTTATGCTTTCCCCTGAGTATGCTAGATCTCTCACCTTACTCATTCTCACTTTAACCAAACATCTATGCATTGACAAATGTAAGGGAGTTCCTCTAAATGCTTTAAGGAAAATCTCTATTGCTAAGTGGAAACAGCTTTAATCATTGTCCTCATAATGCAAGGGGGGATATTATTAGTAATTTACTTGACTTCCATGCATGAGTCTAACCAGTTAGTTATTGTTTAGTAACAATAAAATTAGAATAATAATAGGTGCTATTTGGATAGTTTATCTGTGTTTCTTATGTCACTTTATGGTTATCCTACCAGACTTAAAGACTGACTTCCTTTCTCAGAACATATATTTTTACTCCATTAATCTCACTATTCAACTTACTCTGCTCCATAAAGCTCCAGGTGCCCCCATGCTTTATTCCCACAACTTTCAAACATTTCTCCAATAACATATAGAATGGAAGACATAATCTCAGGGTAACCATTTCCAGGACAATGATTTTTAAAAAGTGGTAATAGGCAATGCAATCTGTGATATCCAGAGTAGCCTCCTTATTTGAGGTAACATGTTTTCAGGCCCAGAGCATGCGAGTCAAAGGCAACTATTTGAAATCTGCTTTCTGAATAAATAGTTATGAACTTACCATTTCTTTAACCAACTATTGTAAAATATCATCTTTGTGTACAAATTCATCAAGAATTGAATTTATCTCCAATTAGAACACTTCCTGGACTCATTTCTATTACTTTTTTAATAATTTACATATATTTTACATCATTGTTGGTTTTTTGAAAGGTTTATTTATTTATGCATACAAGAACTGGGGTGTAGGCCAGAGATGTGGGATGTTGAGAGGATTCACCAGAGACAGAGTGGGGAGCAGAATAGACAGATTGACCAAAGTACACTGCTGAGTGGACGAGGCAGGAGAGATCTGCTGTGCCATGTGGGAAGCTCCCTGGGATCGAACTCATGACTACAGTGGCTGCTGATAGCATCATAGTGCTAAGACTTAACCCGTTGTGCCACCAAGGAGGCCCCATCATTGTTCATTTCTGTTACTTTTATGTCAGCCCGTAAAGTTGGTATTCATAGCTGTGGTGTTAGAGCAGCAGTAGCCAAATGATGCTGAACAGCTTTGCAGTCTCCAAATAAGAATGACATAGTCAAGCACCATTTTAAACCAGAGGGGATTAGGCTAGAGTGATGTTAGTCGACATTTGGCTAGAAAAGAAGTCCAATTCCTTCTCTATCATTTCCCTTGCCGTGCATCTGGTTACAAAGAGAATTATTCCTACATGGAACAACAGAAAATGAGAATCAATGTCTAATTGATTTTCAATTTAGCTAAAACATAGTACCATTACACAAAAATCTGAAAAAGTTGGAGTAGATAATTTTTAAGTAATTAATAGAGCTGAAAAGGAGTTGGTATTTTCCATTAAGCCAGGCCTTAAACCTTTTCAGTCTATTCCTTTACAACTGTTGTGTAGTGTGAGACTGGAAGCACTGCATAGAATTCCTTAACGTGTATGGTGGAAAAATCAGTAATATCTAGTAGGGAGGCATAGAGAAAAGAAGAAAGATGATGATAAATGAAAAGATGGGGGTGGGAGTGGGAGGATGGGAGAGAAGGAAGGAAGAAGAGGAGAGAGAGAAAGCAAACAGCATTCAGATTCAGGTAATGATCTGGACTTCAAGCAATTGTATTAGCAAATTCACCTCCTAAGACTTCAGGTAGAAGTGAAAATGCAGAAAGGAATTGAGAGAACTTGATATTTTGTCTACAGTTGTCTCTGTGTTCCTTGAAAGCTTTGCACTATAGTTCACATACTGCCTATTAGCTGAGAATCAATAAATACTTAAAATGAATGAATATATTTGCTGAGTTGTGTTTCTAATTTATATATTATGTAATTTAATGTTCTAATGTTTAGAAAGGTAGATATTATTATCTGTATTTTACAGAGGACTAATCTGAGACTCATATAGAAAATATAAAATGTTAACAGTAGACACAAATTACAGACTCGGGCCTATTTGATTCAAATCTGATAACTTTCTCATTTCCTTTTACTGTTTGCTCTATCACCACTATGCCTACTTGATAACTGATTAAAAATCTTTCATCTGGATTGCTATACAATAACTACTTTTTTATTTTCTTGAATAAACTTTGTATATTAGATATTATAAAATAAAGATAATTTTAAAAGAGAGAATTAATGTATCATGCTTCTCCCCAATTCAGGGCCAACCAGGTAACTTTAGGTTTATGGATAGATTAAATAAAAATTAAATGTAACCAAAAAGAAGTATCACTATCAGCAGGCATTGAAGAGATGTGGAAGGTTCCCAGAGGCAATAATGGCATTAAGGTTGAAAATTTATTATCTATGTGTGTGGCTGAAAAACGTGAGGCAAAGGGAAGTGGCTACTTTTAGAGGAAAAGATAATCATTGTTCATGATTCGAAAGAGAGCAATGTGAATCCAAAACACTAACACATTTAGTGTGGACACAGTGGTTGGTGGGTAAGCCCATATATGTAGTCAAAGACTTTTAAAATTATGTTCAGAAATTTGGGAAAGTCTTATAAGAAATGAAGGAATTTCAGAAAACTTTATATGAAAGTTTTACAGAAAAAATGACATCAGTTTTGAATTTAGAAAATCACTCATGTTTCCTTGTGGAAATTGGAGTGGAGAAGAATCAATTCAAACCATGGGAAACAGTTATAATGTATCCTACAGAGGGCTTTATCTTGAATCAAAGGAATTGAACTATTGGTACATACTGAATGGATAGATTAGAAATAGGCTAAGAATGTCTATGAAGGTGGAAGATGGAAAGATTTGAAGCTGCTGGTACTAAATAGATTTAAAGTTTCATGGTGTATGAATGTATATACTAAGTATGGCATCTTACTAAGTAAGATGGCAAAATACTATTTTGCCCATTCAGTTACCACAATATTAAGCAAATTCCTGCTTAAATGGTGTCTACTTTCAAATAAAGCTATGGAAGAATTAGAAATTTAAAAAGCTTAACTTCTATAGACATTGTAATTGGATATTTCATAGTTGGCATCACAAACTATTCATATACAGAAATAGTTCAAATTAGAATATTTTAATTATTCAAAAAGTTGCCTTAAATTATCATAATGTGATTTGGTCAAAAGTAAACATATAGAGACTAGAAAACACTGCTTGCTCAAATATAAACTTTAAATAGGACAATAAATGTAAATTAGAAAAGTAAAGGAAATAACATGCGAATTTACATATCAATATTTAGAACTTATTTTAATATAGAAACAATACAATTCTGTTTAAAAATTATTTTTGGCCCAGAATATACATTATTACAAATTGACAGGTGTCCATAGTTGTCATATAAACTTTCAGTACTGACTTTATATGGAAGACAAAGTACTACCTGAAATGCTTTTGAAAGAAATAATTTGGTATGGAAATAAATGACAAAAAATTTATAACATTACCAATTTATCTATCGATCATTATATATCACTTGCATTTTTGAAAAAGGGAGTAAAATTGAAAATAAGACTATTATTTCCTTAGCAAAATTTAGCAGGTAATGTACTAATACATTAGCTATAATTTTAATAACAATGCAAGGTTTTTAAAGTAAATTTAGTAATTGATTATGATATTAAATACAAATTAGAATGCTGATTTGAAAAAAACTAATGGGAGCTGTAAAGACTGCAAATAGGTTTTGAAAGTGTGATTCTTGTTTTCAAAATCCTCCAAGTTAAATGTGGTCAAGTTAGGAAAGATCATATAAAAATACATATAATAATAGTTCCAGAAGCTAGATGAGGGGTATTCATGAATTTTTCTAGAAAATTGATTTCTTGATAATATAATTTTAAAGCTTCCTAAAAAAATAGCGTTCTCCTCTCTAAATATCCTAATTAAATTTGACCCATCACAATAAAGGGAATACAAAGTACCTTGTTGCTTAGTCTCAAATTTTTTGAGTAATTCTTCTTAAGTTTTATAAACTACTTTTTATATACACATGCTGTTAACTTACCTACTAAAAACTAGTTCTGTGGGGCCTCCATGGTGGCCCAGCGGTTAAGCGCTGTGCTGTGGAGCTGTCTGCAGCAGCGATGCGAGTTCGAGGCCCAGCCCGGGAGAATCCCACATGGTGCGGCAGACCTCTCCTGCCTCACCCGCTGCTCCCCTCAGCAGTGTATTTCTGATCTGCCTGTTCTGCTTCCCACTGTGTCTCTGGTGAAGCCTCTCACCACTCCACACCTTTGGCCTGTACCCCAGCTGTATGTATAAATAAATAAATCTTAAAAAAAAAAAACTAGCTCTGTGAAGACAAAAATTATTTCTTGATTATGAAGATGAATTTTAAAAAGTGCTCAATAAATGGCTGTTGAACAAGTTAATGAGTGAAAAGACCTGCTGATAAAACTGTTTATTCTGGTGAGTTAAGTGAATTCACAGAAAGATTAGAGCAAGCAAATAAATATCATTGTATCTGCACAAATTCAAACTAATTAATTCACTGAAAGAAAATATATGTCATGTTCACTTTGCTTAGAACCCAAAGGGGACTTCCCAGGTGGTCTGGGGGTTAAGTCTCAGTGCTACCACCAATGTGCCTGAATTTGATCCTGGCCAGGGAGATGACCCCCATGGTGCTACAGACCTCTCCTGTCTTGCCCACTGCTCCCCTTAACAATCTATTTCCATAGATCTGCCTGTTCTGCTCCCCATCTGTCTCTGGTGAATCCTCTCACCACCCCCCCACTTCTGACCTATGCCCCAGTTCTTCTACAAAATAAACATTTTCTTTCCTCAGATTACTAAAAATGGAGCTACCTTATGACCCAGCAGTACCATTCCTTGGAATCTACCCAAGGTACACAAAATCATTAATTCAAAAGGATACTGGCACTCTTATGTTTATTGCAGCACTATTTTCAAGAGATGAGATATGGAAACAACCTGAATGCCCAAAAATAGATGACAGCATCAAGAAGATGTATATATACACAATGGAATACTCTCCAGAAATCAAGAAAGACAAACTCATGCCATTTGCAGCAACATGGATGGAGCCGGAAGGGATTATACTCAATGAAATAAGTCAGAAGGAAAAAGAAAAGTATCAGATAGTTTCACTTATAGGAGAAATATAGGGGACCCAAATAAGAAAAAAAAAGACAAAACTAGCAGGCAACTATAAATCAGAGACATTGAGCAGGGGAGGAGGAAGGAGAGGGATTAAAACAGGGGCAGGAAGAGCACAAGAGATTATGGTGATGGTTCACAGGTGACTTAGTGATGGGGATTTTATAGGGCTACACCTAAGAGGGGAATCCAGACATTGTACAAGATGAACAATGATGTAATATATAAATATATAGATTTAAAAATATTTAATAAAACAAAATAACCCAAATGAATTATTTATATTTAATAATTTGAAGACAAATTATTTGGAAATTATTCTCATCATTTAAAAACAGCATTTCTAGCATTGTTGCCTCACTTCTTAGGTAATATACTGGTTGGGAGGATTTGTGGGATTTTCTGCAGTGGTTATTTTTGTGTTTTGAACTCCTTTGCCTCAGGCAATTTTATGGAGCTAACATTAAAAATAGAAGTTAAGATAAATATTCAAAGAGGACATCAATATATAGCAGAAAATAATGGGAAGAAGTTTAAAATTTGTGTCTGAAAAACAGTGGAAAACACTCATTTCTCACTTAAAACTATCAAAGATTTTTAAAATCTCAATTTGTAAACAATTCAATGCTCATACATTGAATTTTCCTTGGTAAAACTATTTTTTCTAAAAAAATCAAAACTGAAAAAAATCCTCCCCCTGCCATGATCAAAACCTCAGTGATGATATTGATGAACAGGGAGTCCTCCAAGAACATTTCCCTTCCGTTCATAAGGAAGGAAAGGAAGACCTCTCATAATTCCTATTTTGATAAGACTTATTTTCTATGAAACTTTTTGATGTCTCATTGCCTTTCTCCTTCAGAGGGAATTGTGGGCTGGTAAAATACAATGAGATCTGAAGGGGTGTGGATTCTGCATTAATTTGGGAATCCTTGTCAGTAGGACCAGGAAATAAGTCAGCTCTCTCGAAATAAACTGCCCTCCTCTTTGCGACATGAGCCTCTACTGTTCTGCAGTTTCCTTTTTTAAATGTAGGTATCCAGGTTTCCAGAGCAAGCTTCTCACCTTGACAACAGTATACATCAGTTTCCTTCACCCACACTTCCCCAACCTTGAAATGGCCTCACGTGGCTCTAATCACCAAGCTGTTCTTGGAGGTTGGAGGCAGCCTGCACTGCCTGCTAAAGTTTTCGGGGAGTAAAGATGATTGTAATGATCGCAACGTCTGCAGCACGTTGTCTTCATAATCATTGCAAATATAATAGACTCCGCTCCACTTTTGCAGCTTTGTTTCCACCGCCAATGCCAAGTGCTTGTAAAGGTGCAGAATTGTTTGTAATAAAACTTTGAAAGCAGCTTAATTTCAGCTCTGCAATAAAAGCTCGATATGATCGTCGTCTGCTTGTATATCATTTTAAACATTCTCTAATATATAAGGATTTTGAAGATTAGAGCAGTAAATTGACAAGGTTTTATACTGACATTGCTTTTTATATATTTTGATATGATTTTCACATTATAGTATTATAATATTTTTGTGGTATGCAGGTGGCTATGCTCAATTCCATGCTTAAATTAAACACAGTAAAATGATACCATGCTCTTCAAATATGTTTTTATTGCATTGATGACTGTGTAGTTCATGGATATCTCTCATTTATGAATGTACTTTTTTTTTTGCAAAGGAATTATATTGGAATTTTCCTTGTCAAAGTATTTTAAAATATATTAAAACACAGAAGACTATCAATGTCTATTTACTCTAAACCTTAAGTTCTAATTGTATCTTGGTAAAATTGGCAGAGGGACAGGTACAAATATGAATACATCTTTTCCTTGAGAAACACTGAAAAAGCCTTATACTTTTATGTCTGAAAGGCATTTAAAGATACATTACATTTTAGCTTCAACATAAACCAGAGTGTAAGGTTTTTTTGTGATGTGCTTAAAGGGACAGTGTAGGGTAAATGAAGTTAAAAAGCAGTTGTTGTTGTTTTTTTCTATCCTCCTGCCTCTTCATGGATGCCCAGGGCTGAGAGGCGTGGGTGGAGGGCACGCTGCCATGATATCACCTGAGTCCAGGGAGCAGAGTGCGCTGCTGTCAGGATCTGCCAGGAGGCCGCATCGCCGTGAGGACCACTCTGAGGCAAGACCAGGAGACCACACAAGACTGAGAACCAGAGAGATGCCAGAGAAAGGGGCAAAGACTTGCTGGGGCTGGGAGGCTTGGCTGCTGCTGCCTCCTGGCCCCCAAGTTCTCCTGGCCCCCTGCCCGGCCAGGGCCTGCCTGCCAGCCTCCCTGCCTGGTGTGCCTGTGGACCTGGTTCCCTGACAAGGCATTCAAAGCCTGTGAAATCCAGGGCCTCGCTGGTGGCGCAACGGGTTAAGTCTCAGTACTATAAAGCTATCCGCAGCCCCTGCAGCACGAGTTCAATTCCTGGCCAGGGAGATTCCCACATGGCGCAGCAGACCTGTCCTGTCTCCCCACTGCTCCCCTCAGCAGTGTACTTTGGACAATCTGCCTGTTGTGCTCCCTGCTCTGTCTCTGGTGAATACTCTCACCACCCCACACCTCTGGCCTGTACCCCAGATTTTGTATGCATAAATAAATAAATCTTAAAAAAAAATAAAGGACTGTAAATTCCACCTGGGCTCCGGGACTCTCTTTATCCATCCGCTGGAGTCAACAGTTAGCCTGCCCTGCACATGCTGCACCAGACAGGTCATGATGTTGACTGTGCACCTGCAGGTTGTCACGCCGCCACTCACAAGACAGGCCTGCTGGGAGGCTTTCAGGATGGCTTCACATTCTTTATATAAAAGGAAGAGAGGAAGGACTGGAGGAAGGAAGGAAGGAGCAAGAGAGGGAGGGAGAAAAAAATAGTTGTATTCATTCAAAAGAAACATGAGAACAAAAGAAATTGTACTTGGAACTGTGCCTTATGCAAAGTGCACCATGTCAGTGTTAGCTACTCCCGCTGCTGTAAGGTAGAGATGGCGATCACATTGCACAAAGAAGCAATTTTACAATCATAGAAATTATTACTTACTTTTAGTCAAATAGTAAGTCCACTACTTAAAAACTACTAAAATCCATACTGTTTTTTGCAAAATCAGATTTTTATGGGAGAAAATGTTCTTGAATTCAATGAGATACCAGCGATTTACTATATTACTGATTTTTCTGTGTCATTGATATCTTTCGAAGAATTTTATTTTTTTAAGATTGATTTTACTTATGCATAAAAGAACTGGGGTGTAGGCCAGAGGTGTGGGGGTGAGAGGATTTACCAGAGACAGAGTGGGGAGCAGAACAGGTGGATCTACTGAAATACACTGCTGAGGGGAGCAGCGGGAGACAGGAGAGGTCTGCTGTGCCTTGTGGACCTCTGGCTGGGATAGAACTCATGCCACAGTGGCTGGTGATAGCTTAATAGTGCTGAGACTTTAAACCCTGTGCCACCAGAGAGGCCCAAGAATTTTAATAACAAAAATAAGATAATTATTATATTCATTATTAGCAAAAGGGGGAAAAGTTGAGAAGTCTTCAATGGAGATAGTTGCTTCCATTTTATGTTAGACTTCAAACTGATTAAAATTGGTATTTAAAATCAAGTATGTGTCTTTTTATGCTCTGTATCTGCCACTTTGAAGTGAATAACTTTGGGCAAGATATTTAAATCTTGGTCCTTCATCTGAAAAAAAAAACATCAAAAATGTATTCATCATGGTTTATTAACTAATCCAGTTGTGTTTCCCAGAAGTATATTCATAATTTGATATCTAAACATTCATGGGAATATTTATGGCAGCATTATTTATAATAATAAAAAGTGCCATTGACTATATGGCTGTATCTCTTCTGAATGGGGCCTAACTATGAATTATCATAACAAAAGGCTCTAGCCAACCAGGAAGAATAGTTATCTAGAAAACAAAAACAAATACTGAAAAAGACCATAGATTTGTGGCATCTTTTAAATGAGAGACAAGAGGAGTGCTCACTCACACCTCCTTTATACAACCTTACTTTGGAAAATGTTGGAGCTCTTAGCATATGAATTAGACAGGAGATAACTCAATACAGAAATTATAAATGATAGTTAGATATAGTTGGATAGTTAGATGATTAAATAAAAAGTAGGCAGATGGATATAGAAAGAGACAAACATGAAAATATGCAATGTCAGAAATGTAGAAAAAATTGTATTTCATGGATTTGTGGTTGCTTATGTAGAAAGCTCCCCAAAGGGATGTCAACATATTGTTATAATCAATAACATAATCAAGTGATTTTTTATGATAAGCTTTATGATAATTTTTTATGATAAAATTTTTTATGTGAAAATGTAGATGGCATTTCTCAACATTGGTATTACATTAATGGGCAGATAATGTATTCATGATAGCACAAAAATATTAAATACTCAGACTTAATGCAATGAAAATGTAGGGGACCTTAATATAGACAAGTAAAGGCAACTATTTATAGGCAATTATTTCCACATGATGTGTTCAGAACCCATGCAAAATGAAGAGAGGTCATATTTTTATATCATGAGCGCTTAATATTCAAAAAAATATAATTTTAAATTGCACTAAAAATTAAGTGTAATTACAATAACAACTCCTACTCTTGGGTCAAGCTTGATCAGCTCTTTCTAAATTTTAAATGTCAAAGAAAAAGACATTCATAAAGAATATTTTCTAGCTCTAAACTAAAAATATTGCATATATATGATATTTAACTTGTACCACCATTTCCATTACTATTCTTTTGAGAAGTGGAGATCAATTTTTCTGTTTTTACAATAACACATTAAATGCAGTAATTAATTCTTATTATGTACATAGCAATTGATCAACAAAATAACAAGAAAATGTGTTATTATTTTTTAAGTGCAAAAAAGGGCCAAACTTCACTGAAACAAGTTCATGCTTGGGTAGCTCACAAATTTATTGGTTAGGACTGTACCCTTAAGCTGCTGCTGTGGATCAGGCTCCTGGGTCTTTATCAGTCCTTTCTTGATAGTGATTTTTGCCAATTCCTTCTTCCTCTTTTGTTTGGCTTTCTTCTCCCAGAATGTCTCAATGACAGACATGTCTTTCTTTAGATCGGGACTCTGGTCTACTCCTGCACATAATCATGACTAGTTCCAGGTCCAGGGCATGATTGTCTAGTTACCTGCGCTTCTCTGGAGGTTGCTCTGGTTTCTGTGAGTCAGGAAGAGAAATTATTTTGTTGTGTGTCTCTGGCAAAACCTCTCAAAGAAACTGAAGTTCGGCTATTGACCACAGATTGTGAAGTCCCTATATGAGGTGATAGAGCTTCTTCCAAGCATAACCTTAATGCTATTGGCAGAAGACATCGATTCCTTACCAGAAAGCCTCTTCATTTGGCTGCTTACAGCATGCCTTTCTCCAGAGCAATCAAAAAAGAGAGACAGCGAAAGTGGGCAATTAAGGACTGCCCCAAAAGATCCCATACAAGACTACAAAATGGTGTGAATTTCAGCAAGTGTGGTATGAATATCGGCAGTCATCTTGGAGCTTGGCCACCACAATGCCTAAGAAATGATATGTGAATTGGGTTTTCAAATAATTCCTGAAAAAGTTTTACAAGAGAAAATTCTACTATTTATTGGCGTAGCATATAAAGTTTCATTACTACCTTTCAGGGTTGAAAACTATTATTTCAAAGAAGTAAAATCTGATTTCTTGCATTCTGCTCACTTAAACATTAAAGCCAATTGGATAATAATGTATAAAATTTGAATGAACCATCATTCATATTAATTAGTCTGGAATTTCAAAAATTAGAAAAATAATTCTAATTGTTAGCTTCTAAGTCACTAAAATATATAGTAAAGCATACCCCAAAAGTTTAAAATATCACCCTGTTTACCAAATGTTATAATGTGGGAAAATGAGGGGAAGTGAATTCTTAATTCTTTACTCTGAAATTAAACCAGCTTACCCATTGACTATTGGTCTCATTGTACTGAATTCTTTCATAAATTGAATTAGAGTTTGGGATAAACACCTAGCAGATTGAAACAACAGAGAAAATGTATGCTTCCTATGGACAATTCTTTCCCTGATAATGGGTTACTTTCCACATGTGTGCGCTTGCGTGCACACACGCGCGCGCGCACACACACACACACACACACACACACAAATAGATATTGTTCTCAACTGGCCAATTAGATAAATGACCTACCACTGCCTCAGGTAAAGCTAGGCCCTACTATTTCATTAGTGAGTACACACGCAGAAAAGTGAATAGAGGAATGTGACTAATGGAAACAGGGAATGAACTGGAGACTATCTGAAGATACATTTATAAACTATATCCAACTAAGATTGACCAATTCCTGAATCTTGCAGGTCAGTCCTGACAGTAGCCAATTAATTTACTGCGTCTCAGGAAAGAAGGTCTGTGGAGAAATGAGAAATCATGTTAACTATGGTTAGAAGTCTCCTGTTGGTTTAGTTAACCTGTTCCAAAGATTAAGCCTGAGAGTGTCAAATCCCCTAACCTTCCAGAATATGCTTATGTCCCCATGCTTAGATAGCAACAGGAAAGAGCCAGTAGAAGGAAGGAGAGTTGTTGCATAGGCATAGAACAGGGTTACTATCCTTCCTACCTGTGTGTATTGTGATCCAGCTTCTGTAAGCAAACCAGTCCTGGATTTGTAAGGTGCATTCATTATGGTCATAATGAATGACCATTAAATTAGGCACAAATTTATTCTGTCTTCCTTCTCCAATTAATTTTACAGATTCTTCTAATACTCATTAACACTTGTTTTTTTCTGAAGGGATGGCAATTAAATAATTTTAAATTTCAAACTGCCATCCTAAGAATATATCAATCACAGAATGTTTGGAAAGCATTCTATGTGTTTTAGCATGTTTTTATAGAAACAAAGCATATAATTGGTGGTTCTCTGTATAGAAATCTTATAATTAAGTATACATTTACTTTAAATTAGATAATTTTAAACATTTGATACACATTAAAACTGAATCTCAAGATCAGGGAGATTAAACAAAAGATAATTTTCAAAAGGGTTATTCTAAATTAGGTAAAAGATGATATTCATCTAAATTTATGCAATTAATTTCTGTCAGGGGAGTTACATTATTCATTTTATAAATTAATGTTTCCTTTATAGCAGACATAAGCTAGTGAAATAGTGTTAAAAGAGGAGCTTTCTCTCCTTTACTTCAGTGACCTGGTACATTCACTATATGCTGAGCCCTGATTCAGTTTTTGTGGATACCCTAAGTAGCTGTAGCTCTTTTCTGAATTCATTATTGATGTTTATTTATTAGAGACAATGGGCAGACCATTGCTAAGACCTTCTCAGAGGACTGGGATGCCCTGATTTTTGTTTCCTATCTATAACTAGACTCTGGTACTTACATATACAACACATCACCTCATTTGTTATGTTTTTTTTATTTTATCTCTTAAATTTTGACCCTTTAAACAAATATTTATTAAATGCATATTTTGTGAATAGGACATCAAAGAAGTAAACAACCATCATAAAGTCAAAGACTAACAACCACTTGGTCAAAAACTTACAGTAAAATGAAACACATATGAGCGAACATGTAGAACTATATTAATTGAAATACAGGGGTTTTACAAAGTAATGCATCAAAAATACTAAATCCATTTTCTGGATGGAGTGAATGGAATTTTCGGGTTTGTTCCGGAATAACTTTATAGAAGAAAATTATGAATTTGAATTTGAAAGCTGAGTAGGAATTCACAAAGCATAAAACTAGAGAAAATCCAATATGGCAGAGAGAGATAACAGTTTTATTCAGGAACATTCAATCTGTTTTATGTTGTTGGAAAGTAAAATTGACTTGCTTCATAAAATCTCATATTGTTTAAATATTAGCTTCAATTAATATCTGCAAATTAGATGCCATTATGATACTATTAAAAATGTGAATCACAGATATGACTACAAAAGCTGCATATGTAGGAGAATCCACAGTAAGTCTGAATAAAAATAGCTTAGCCTACATTTCAAACATGTATGCAAAATCTAATTTTATACCTCTTTCCTTAAATATTAATATTATATAATTTTTACAGCATAATTTTATCTCCAAAAGTTCTAAAAATAAAATGGTTGGAAACA
Source organism: Scalopus aquaticus (assembly GCA_004024925.1). Lineage (NCBI taxonomy): Eukaryota > Metazoa > Chordata > Mammalia > Eulipotyphla > Talpidae > Scalopus > Scalopus aquaticus. The sequence continues at coordinate 102,616 of PVIJ01002338.1, forward strand.
TATTTCTATTTTCTACTTCATTACATAAAGGAATTCAAGTGATCCTGATAAGTCTCCCAACATGAGCAGCTCAGTCCACGCTTGCTGGCATCTTCCCTTTCATCCCTTTGTCTCTCTCCTTTATTCCTATCAGACTTGTGCTTTAACCTCCTTTGTAAAACGAGTGAACTTTCCCTTCTGTGTAGTTATCAATCCACTTTCACTTCAGTCCTAGTCAGCAGGACCCTGATGATTCATAACTCTGTTACTCTCTTGTCAAGACCCTCGGAGAACTTGCCCCCTTAGTCTTCTGGAAGCTCACGGTCTCGGTCATCATCCATTGAACGCTTCTGTCTTCTCCCCTTTCGATTCCAGGAAGGAAACTGAGCACTTCTGAGAATTTAACTAAGTACACAGGCCCTTTTCCACACAGATGTGTGCTCTTCAGTGCATTTTGACTCTCTGGCCTTTTCTAAACTTGACTAATAGCTGAGAACAGGACAGTTTGTTATCCTAATATAGGGGTTTTAAGCCAATGCATGAGATTAGGAGTCAGAAGGATATGAGACAAATACACATGGCCTTTATTTATTAACAGTATATCTTTGGACCTGTCTTGATTTTGAATGGAAAGTCAAATAAGCTAGGACTGTAGTTTAAATAACATAGTGGAGGTTGTTTTATAACTCTGTGTGTGCATGTATGTGTGTGTGTATGGTAAAATTACACATACAAACATATGGTAAAGTTACTCTCATTTACCACACATACATACATATATATGGTTAGATTACATACATACATATATATGGTACATATATATGGTTAGATTACATACATACATATATATATGGTAAAGTTACTCTTATTTCTCAAAGTAGCTATTAGAAAACTCCCTCCGTTTTTATTGCAACAGTATTTACAATAACCAAGATATGGAAACAGCTTAAATTCCCCCAAACAGATGAATGGATCAAAAAGATTTACATATCTTCACGCTCACACACAATGGAATACTATTCAGAGGTGGAAAAAAAAAAAAAGATAAATTCCTGCCATTTTTGATATCCCAGAGGGCGCTAGAAGGGATTATTCTAAGCAAAATTAGTCAGAAGGAAAAAGATAAATATGGGATTGATTCACTTATATGCAGAACAGAGAGAAGCCAAACAAAAAATCAGACAAAGACAAACCTTGGAAGCGGACCATAGATCTGAGGCAGCTAAGAGGGGAAAGGGAGAAAGAGGGATAGGGGGGGGGGTGAAAACACGAGGGGGAAGAACACATTTTACTCTGACTAGGCCTACCAGAAGGGGGTGTGGTTGGTGGGACCAAAGGGGAGAGGAGCATCCAGTGAGGGCTGCTGGGGCTTTGGTGGTGGGTGTGTTGAAACAACATGCTATTGTACAGGTGTAACTCTGTGCCCCTAAGATGTCTACTGTAATGTAAGTCAATAGTATCTCAGTAAGTATAACTTTTAAAATAGAAACGAAAATCTCCCTACTTTTTAATGGAATGCTTTACTCCATTAATTCCACATTTATTCTGATTATTAATCTATCTAAGAAAATAGCATCAGAAGGGCATTCTGTGACCTCTGCTCTCCTTTGAGTACCTAATTCGATCCAGACCTTTTTTTCTAGTCAAAATTCACACGTACATGTGAGTCAATTGCAATAACTTCTTCAGCTGTGTTATATATTCTATGTAAGCTGCATTGTGGGGAGAAGGGTGGGAGGTAGATAGTATTTCAGTATTATTTCAAATTAATCAAGAATATAAATTTTGTTTGTGTTTTTTTTAATTAATAATGCCAAAACCTATGGGGGAGAGGAAAGGCAGTAGGGGCCCAGTGGACTAGGTGGGAGAACTATGGGTGCCTTGCTGGTTGGTGTGGTGTGGTGTGGTGACATCCATTTGAATCATATACAGTGTCGTAAATCAATGTTATCTTATTAAAACTAATTACATCAAAATACCCTCTACTCATAAAAAAATAGATTATATCTTACTAGCTCTAATCTCTGTCTAGTCTCTTCCTTAACAAGCTTCCAACACAGGTTTTCTTTGTTCTTGTGCTCTCTTCCACGGCTTTCAGCCCCTTCCTCCTTACTCTATTAACAAGACTTAAATCAACAACCAGGTGATTTTTTTGCCGCAAAGTCTGATGGAATTTTTAAATATCTACCTTTATTAAAATTCTCCTCTTTCACATATACTAAATTTCAAGTGCTTTATTCTTTAGAGAAACCAAGGAACCTCACTAAGAACAGATTCATCCTTTTTTAAACAGAGTTAATTTTGTAGGTGTCATTATTTAGCTCCCTGCATATAAAGGTTATATATAGGTTAAAAGGGGCTGATACAGGTTAAAAGGGATTATTTTAAGTGCTGTAATCCCAGTGTCAGACAACTGAAACTAAGGCAAGTAACATTAAAAAAAAAAATCACCCACACTTATTGGTGATTATTTTTAATAGAATAAAACGCTTAAATTTTATTTTGATCACACTAAAAAATATAAACATGTATAATAAACGAGCAGGAAAATAGTATCTTTTAAAATTAGTTCATAATTGAAGATGTGTAATCTGTTATCTGTGGCCACCCTTGAACCCAACGTCTTTTCTTCATTTTTTAGTCAATAACTTCATGAAATATTAAATTACCTCTTTCATCCCTGAAACTTATGTGAAGTTTTTTTTGTTGTTGTTTGTTTTAGAAATTATTTCTCCCTCTGTCTTAAATACTATTTCTAATTATCATAAACTTACATCTAACTGTCTGGTTGAAATTTGAGTGATTTGCCCACAAAACTATCTCAAAATCAAAATGCTGTAGCTAAACTCATTTCTTTTTCTTACACCATGTTCCTAGAACATACTCGGTTCATTCTGGTCTCAATAACTTTTACTCCATCTTGCAGTAGCAGCTGGTGGAATTCTGTTATCTCTATATGGCGGGTTGTGTATCTGTTCATATATCATCCACCCTCTTTATCCAGCCTACCCTTCCAGGATGTTATCCTGGTCTTTCTCAGTGTGGCAGGGACTTTCTTCCCACTTTATTCATATTAGTCTAGATCATGTCACTTTCTCCGGAAAATGGAATGACGTGTGACAAATCTGAACAGATTCTTTAAGAGCTGTTATATGACTCTTAGGTTTTCCCCACACTGGCATAAGAGTTATTTGTTTCAGTTGTAAACTGCATATTTTTAAATATTGTTATAGCACTGGCTTACATTGTTTTTTTTTTTTTTGTATTTTCAATGTACAGGATACTCCCTTCTGCTACTGTTACCACAGGGCTCCGACTGTCAAAACACCCATTATGGTCCTCCACCACAGTCCGTTGTGCTCCCTCCCTGCTTTGTGCTCACCCCTCCTCCACTCCTCTTACTCTGAGTCCTAGAGTGACACAACATGGAACTGATGCTCACAGATCATGCCTGGCAGAAAATATGTGTTCTTTTGTAATTTATTTACCTGTCAACAAACTGTTCTGTTCTACATAAAGGCCTTATTTGGTTGAATATCACCTCCATGTACTCAGTTACCTAAACCTGGAATATGGAAATTGTCCTTTCATTCTCTGTTCTTTATTTACATGTGTAGCAAATATTCATAGTAAGGAATAGGATTAAGATCATGGACTCTGGATCTGCACCACTGGGTTCAAATCCCTGTTCTGCCATATGGACACGGCCTTGGGAAAGCTATTTAAACTCCTTGTGTCTCAAATTTCCGCATCTTAAAATAGCTTACAAACGTGTGCTATTATCGATATTGTCTCTGTCTAGTGTTATCATGCACACATTTCTGTCATCATCGTTCTGAATCAGCTCTGCTTTCCTCATTTGCAGTTTGGATACTGAATCATTTTCTAACACATACACACTCAATTCTCACTGGTCCTCTCCAACCCATTTCTTTGCTATACCAAGAATAAGCTTTCTAAAATACAGCACTGGTTGCATTGCTCTTTCCCCTTAAAATATCTGAAGGGAGGATCCAAAATCATTGTAATGCAAAGTCCTGCATGAAGATCTGTCCATCTACATGCAGAGGATTTTCCAGCATCACAAAGCATGATCAAATGTAGAGGAGGGTGAGGTGGTGAATCTAAGACTTCTAAATCCAGAACCACTATTGTGTACCAATTTCTCTCAGTTAGTTATTAAGTCTAAGGTGTCTTTCGCACAGCATCAACAACTCCTTTCTCTGATAATTTTAAAGTAGGTATAATGTTTAGTAGTAAATTTAACATGTTTACCCATCATAAGCTTTCCTTCCCTTCCTGCGATAGGTAAATTATTATTTAAAGTAAATTGCTTGTGATACACTCACTAAATGCTTAACAGTAATTCATATGTAACTTTAATATTAAATATGACCTTAGATTAAATTACTGCATTCCTTAGGGCACACAGCACGTCTTTGTATAGTTATGTTTTTATGTTTGAATTCTGACATTTTATTTAGTTTTATTCTGATGTCACCATAAAGCTTGACCTGTGTGCCTTTTCAAAACAATTCTATCTCTGTCTTTTAAAAATCGTTTTAATCACATTGAATTGAATGAGGTGGAATAAATTGGATTGAATTAATTGCTTATTTGAAAAAAATGATCTAATTATTAAACAGAATTTCTAGTCTAAAAAGAAGTTTTCAATAAACCTCTAGAAAACATAATTCTTCCTCCTACCCCACGAATTGTAGAATTTTATTTGAAAACATTTTTATGGAATTGCCATTGGAACATATCATGAAAGTTAAAAAAATAAATAAGCTATAAAAATTCATCTGGGGAGCTTCCCCGGCGGCACAGTGTTTAGGCGATGCACTGTGGAGCTGCTGGCAGTGGCAAGGCAAGTTCCAACGCCCCGGGGTGGGAGATTCCCACATGGCACAGCAGACCTCTCCTGCCTCATCCGCTCCTCCCCTCAGCAGTGTGTTTCCGTCCATCTGCCTGTTCTGCTCCCCAATCTGTCTCTGACGAACCCTCTCGCTGCCCCACGCCTGTGGTCTGTATCCCAGCTTGTATGCATAAATAAATAAATCTTTAAAAGAAATTCATTTGGTGTTGGTTTTATATTTTTTTTATTCTGCTATCTTTGATGTGGCATTCCATTTTCAAACAATAGATAGAATAGTTGTACATTAATTATAACTGGAATTGAGATGGATTTACCTCCTGCTGCTCGTTGTCAGTATCTTCTCCAAAAGCAGTGGGAGGAAATCTGCCTTCTACTAATATTCAATTTGTGAACATTCATATCTTTATTTCAGCAGGAAACACACTCTGTGAACTACAGAAACAGATGCATATCACCAGGCAAAAACAGGTTTACTCCTTTTAAGATGCTGTGAGAAGCTGGTATTTTATCAGTTAATTTAAGTACATCATCTTTACCTAAACATAAAAGTGCCTATCATCACACAACATCCTTCTGGACATTTTAGTAAATGAATTGTGTCAGAATTGAAATTCAACAATCACCTAGTGAGCTTGAAATTTGACAAAGAAAGAAACAAAACATTACTTCTGAAAAAATGTGATCCTGAAGGAAATTCCCAGTTGATTTGACAGATGTTGCGGTAGCCAGCTTGTTTACTCAGAACATCATTCCATATTAGACTGTGAAAGAGGTCACTGAAACCAAGTTACCAAGCTCCCCATATTGATGCTCTTTCAACAGCATCCTTAGGCGATGGTAATCTACATAATTGAATAATTCTGGTTCATGTCTACTGATTTTCAGTGGAATTATTAAAATACAATTTTATTTAGAAATGACATATTAATGTTATTATATTTGGGTCTAGTAAATCAATTAACATCCAAACTCTGACAGAAAGCCCACATTTTTAGTGAAATCAAGAATGAAGGCACTCAGAACATGAGTGGCTTTTTAGTGATGTGCTTCTTTTAATACTTGAATAATGTTTAATCCCTATAAACAGGAATCAGAAAAAACACTTTTTAGTTTTAATGCTTTGATTTTTTTTTCTGAGAAACTACAAGTTGGTAAGGACAGAGAGGATGTATTAAAGTAAATATCCCACTGATCTTAACTCTAGCATTAGTTTCATAAAAATTCTTAGGAGGAGGATGCTCTATGGAATATATTTAACAGCAAGTACTATTATTTTTGTAAACTTTGAAATTCCTTATCATAAAGTTGCATTTGCATATATATAATGCATTTTATGCAATATATTGAATATATATTATAAAGTATAGTATATACTTTATAATCTATTTTTATACTTTTTAGAAAAATAATTTTTATGAAGTATAATATATATACAAACTTTTAATACTTTATATTGATTAAAAAACTAATTATATTGATTTTACTTTAGGGACTATCTGTGTGGAAAGAGAGGTTGCTGAGGGTAAAATAGAAATTCTGAATTCTCAGGCTGTGTTTTTTTCATATTTGATGAATTGTTCAGGCATTGCTATCTACGTGACTTTCTAGCTTTCGGTTTCAGCAACTGCAGCCATTAATGGACTCTGAGCTGGCCTTGCATTTCTACCTTTTGATAAAAGTGGATTTTCAGAATCAGTAAAGTATGAAATTTTCTCTCAACCTAAAAATATTCTCCAAACTTTTCTACATTATAGAATAAATTATAGAAACAATTTGTCTTCTGGTATGAGAATAAATTATTCAAATAATTACAGTATGTCAAACATAGGTTGAAATGTAAGTTTAAGTTGTCCTAGAAAATATTTTATTTAAATCCTAGAATATGTAAGCCTTTGCTAATTTTATGAATAGACTAAATATTATATAAATTTTCTCACTTTTTTTCTGTAAAATATAACTGATAAAATGTTGCAGCTGTCACACTTCCTAGTTTTCTTCATGCCAAATGTAACTGCTAATTCATTCACTTAAAACCTTTCCATTTTAATAGACTTGTAATCAAATTCTGGAGAAATATTTCTAACCAAAGTAGTTAGCCATAAAATGAAATTCTAATTAACATTTCAATGAATGACTTCAGTCGAACTCATTTACAAGGATGCTTCAGTGGTGAGAACTTTAATATAATACAGAAATTTGAATGTCTTTTACCAGAAGTGATGTTAAAGTAAGACAGGAGTCTTAGAATTACAGACTATGAAAGGAAAGAATCACTTGGATTCATTCTCATCCTCTCACCCTCACCTGCCACACTTGGCAATTGCTGCAAGTTTTCTGTGGGATCTTCTCAGATTAAGTGAGAAGAAAGAAGACACATTTGAAATTTAAACCAATCAAAAACAATGAAAGTTTCCTAGAAGTATAGCTATTCACAGCAGTGTCATGATATTTATGAAATCAGTAGGTTGAAGTAAGAGTAAGAAGTTGACGTTGAAATAAGAAGGTTTTTCAAATTTGCATAAACTCTTACATGAATATTCCTACTCACATGTCCCCAAAAGTGTCTTTTTATTTAAAATGCACTGTATATTTTTTATTTTAGTGCCATGTATATTATTTTTCTTATGGCATCACAAATTAATGAAAAATATTTTTCACATGAATTGAGAATTTTCATAGCACATTCTGTAATATTTCTTACCTTAGTATAGAGCAGTGTGTAAGATGAAGGACCAGCACAGAGTATTAGCTTCACTCTACATTCACTGGAATACTGCAGCCATATTGTATTTTCTGATGTTTTATGACAGGCAAATTGCTAAGATAACTTCTTCATAGTAGCTGCCATTTCTTAGCCCTAAGTCTGGTAGTACAAAGTCATGCATGTTTTCCAGGCGCAACTTGTACACAGCTTATAAAAGTCAGAGTGACCCAGAAGACCCAGTCCTCCAAAATGCAGCATCTGTGTTCTGAGTGCTGATTGTTCTGCTTTCAGGAGTGCACGAAAAATGCAGACCACCATCGTTGCTGCACTTCCCACCTTTGAGCAGCCTTATCTTCCTCAGGCTGGAGTGTCTTCCAGATTAAAGGGTCATCGCCCTATTTTCCTCATTTATTTTTCTTTTTCCCCTTTTTGGAAACCAGGCATTAAAGACTAGGATGTAAGCAATGAAACTTCATTAAATCAATCAATCAATGAATCAATCATTAAAGCAAGCGGCAAACAAAAGCCATAACGCTAATCAAGTGAAATTGTGGACTACGCACAACACATAGAAGCAGGAAACCATTTCTTTGATGGAGGTAAAAATTCAAGGAAGTGAGGCACAATTGTAAAACTTAAGTCCAATTCCCATAAAATCAGCAGACATTAAAAATTTAATTTTCCTGTTCCTTTTGGTACTTCATAGCAGATATGGAGAAGTTATGCACTTTAGAAAAAGTAGTATGAGAAGCAGGAACTTAATCAATTCACTGTATACATTTTTTATCGCTGTGCTCATTTCTTTGACTACTATCAGCTTTATACAGGCATGGGAACTAGTTTCACAAATTCCATTTCGGTTTTTAGGAACATTATTTTTTTAAAAACTAGAACAGTTTCATTATCTTTTAAAAATCTTGTTTGTCTTACACTGATTCTGTGGACTTTTCAACATTTGAGATTCTTTTGATTGTTTAAAAACTTAACTAGATTCAGGTCAAGCCTCCTCAGTGAACTCCCCAGGAGAGAGAGTGTATTCTGTGCATCACATCACTTCAGGGATTAGGACACACATAACGGTCCAGCACCCACCACTGCAGATGTCCGGACCAATCACTTGATTAAGGTAGTTAACTCCCAAATTATTCTCCTGTAAACAGAATTCTCTCCCAGTTCACGTTCACAGACATGTAACTGCTAGATATCCGTGATACTTTGGCATCTTACAAATTTTCTGTTTCTCAATATTTTTAAATTAGGTTTAACATTTATGATGATTATTGGCTCTATAATTAAATGAGAACCACACAATAGCAATTTCCTAATTTTAGCACTTGTTTTATACACACACACACGTTATCGATGTTTACCTGTTATTCTTCCGTTAAAAAGAGATTTCCTTTATAAACTAGAGACTGGTTCCAACTAAATATATAATTTTAAAATTAAATTAAAATTTTAAATTCAAAATATATAATTTTAAATATATATCTTTATAAATACATAGATATATAAAGTAAATGCTAAATTATTGTGCCTTAAATTAAATTTACTTACATTTATTGTTACCTTTATATAACTTTGAAGTATCTTGTTAGCAGTTTCTTTTAAATATTTTGCTAGATTGGATTTTGCATTGTGTAGCTCATAAACTCTTGGAAAATTTTCTGGTAATCTCTGTTATGGAGACCATTTGAGAATCATAGTCTGATCATCTAAACATATGTGACCCCCCCCACAAAACTCTCCATATCAGAGGAGTCAAAGAAGCACTTTTCATTAACCAGAACTAAAACCTGATGTTAAAGTATGTTTCCATTACTCAAAGTATAAATATACAGCCTTAGTAGCAGAAAATTGTAGTTCTGATTACCCATGGGCTTAATGGGTCTAATTATATATATATACAATAATCATGTTTATAGTAACAATGAAAGTACTTACTTCATCAAGTTGCTGATAAAACTACATATACACACACACACACACACACAAGACTCTTGTGTACTTCCACTAAGAATACAGAGGAAAGCCATTTTGAGTATGTTTTGCTACTACCAAGTAAGGCTTAATGTATGCAAATCTTAAAACCCTGAAATTAAATATATATGCATATATATCAGATATATATAGTCATCAGAAATTAATGTGTGTGTGTATATATAGCACAGTGTCTTTTACCAGAAGTGATTCTTAAAGTAAGACAGGATACTAAGTAAGACAGGATGTTAAGACATACATACATATACATGCACATATATATGTGTACATGTGTACATATATGTGTATATGTATGCATGCACACACATATATCTACGCATATGTGTGTATATGGATATTGATAATAGCACTATTCATGATAGTCAGAAGCTGGAAATCAGCCAAATGCTCATAATGTGCAGAATGCATAAACAAATCATGATATATGCACTAAATGACTATTACAAAGTAACCAAAATTTACAACATACAACTTTACTGAAAGTATACAATGCAAGAATGGGTACTCTGAGATCCTTTTTATAAAATTTTGAAAACAGTGAAGTTTTATCTCTGATGTTGGAAGGTTACCTTTTGGGAGGCAGTGACAAAAAGGGGACAAGAGGGACACTTCTCTGTCAGTGTTAGAATTATGTTTAGGGTTACTCTCTTCTTCTTGAAAAGGGCTTTTAAAAAATTTATCACCGGTGTCTCACTTTTCAAAATTTAACTGAGCTCTGCAAACATTGTACTGTTTTGTATTTATGATATACTTTTGCCAAGTGTTAACAACTTCACATATTTACCTCATAGTCTTTGCTCACATAGAAGATACTCAGTAAATTCTTGCTCCCTCCCCACTATCTTTGTAAATAATGAAGCAAACTGGAATCTCTTTGGCCATAGTGGCATCCCATTTTAGAAAGAAAATTGTTTTCATTTCCCTGGTACTTTTGCGTTTAAAAAATCAACGTACTTTATCGTTATATTCCAATCTGGTAGAATAGTCTATGAACAAATCTTGTGAATAATGTTAATGTACAGAACACTCATGTTGCAACTTAGAAACGCCATTTCTGAATTTCAGCCGGACTTACATAAAGACTGCTTTTTCTGTTACCATGAGAAATGAGGTATCTGGACTGAAACAGATTGGTTTTGTAATTCTCTGATGTTGCAGCATCAAATTTTAATAGAGAATTATGTCTTCAAATTTTACAGTTTTCAAAGTGCAGTTGTCCACCCCAGGATTATGGGGTCAAATTCAAGAATGACATAAAAAATGATCCGTGCTAATTTAAAATGAAAACTGGACATTTTATTTGTAATTGTGATTAAATAAAGAGGAGGTTACATGTATATTGAAAATGTATGTGTCAAAAAAATTAAAACTGCATAAGTGTATGCTGAATAGCTGATTCCCTCCATTTGTGTACACATATGGAAATTTGCAATGGAAATTTGGATTTGTGTACACTTAAAATAGAATATTTAATTATTTTCATATAATAAATACATTTCATCATATGCATCATGATAAAAATAGCTTGATATTTTAATTCCAATTGAATTGGGGCTATAGGAGCAACATAATTTGGTTTAAAATTATGTTTTCCTTAATTTAGGTGGCACAATTAAGCATTACTATTTTCCTCACTGGACTCATTTACTATTAAAGTAAAATTTTTAAAAGATTTGATAGGCAATGTTATTTGTATGGAAACAAGCTAATTTAATTAAATATTTTAAGTAATAAATGATCATAGAAATGATGGTAAGGAAAAACTGTTTTTAAATATCTATTTCTATGATATCTATCAGGACATATATGGATATATGGTTTTGCTGGGTACATTTAGAATATATTTATAGATTGTCATATTTGAAAATCTTCATTGCAACATAGAAAATAAAGATATTTGTGAGTGCACATTTTGTAGACATGAGTAAATCAGTTGGGGCAGGCTTACATTATATAAAAAAAATGAAAAATGAGATTTCTTGAAATTATATATCTTGTTTTACAAAGCACTAGTAATTTTAATTACAAATATTTGATACTGACCCAATTTTACACTAATCCCCATGATATTTAACTTCTGAATTGGCATTGTATATTAATTTATGCTGTTTAAATATCACATAATCTGATTTAACTGTGCATGAAAGTCAGTCCCTATTGGTAGCAAATGTTGACTATTGGTGAGAGAAATGCTCCTACTTCAGAATGTCTGCCATGTTTACAAATCACAGATGCTCACATTCAAATGTTCACCAACATGACAAGCATATATTAAATAGTATTTCCAAGGCAGATCAAATACAATCTAATTAGTAAGGTATTTATTGTTAATACATGAGAATTATTAAAAATTATATTTCAAACAAAGCTAAAGTAATAAAGCACTTTATTAAACTTAACTAAAAGATTTTAAAGGGTCAATTCTGGTAGCTAATTTATAATCTATCCACATTTATTCTAGAACTATTTCTAAATAAATTTGAAAAGACTTTATTATAATAATTTAAATTTGCTTGATAAAGCTAAATCATCCTATTAAACTCTGGGCATAACAGATTGTACCAATATATTATTTCTGTAAGTCTCCATGTAGTAACATGATATTTGTTTTCATTATGCTTTTTTTTTAGATTGATTTATTTGTAGAACTGGAGTGTAGGCCAGAGGTGTGGGGCTGGGGCTGGTGAGAGGATTCACCAGAGACAGTGGGGAGTAGAACAGGCTGATCTACTGAAACATACTGCTGAGGGGAGCAGCGGGTAACACAGGAGAGGTCTGCTCAGTCAAGTGGGTTGGCTCCCTGGCTGAGATCAAACTCAGGCCATAGCAGTGATAGTGCTGAGACTTAACCCCTAGGTTACCTGGTAGGCCCTGTTTTCATTATGCTTCTCACTTGACAGAACTATACACTAATTTTTCTCCAATATTTTCTAACGCGTATTTTGATAAATTCTGACAACCTATTAACTTTCTGCAAATTTTCCCATCATGGTTCCTTTGCTTTATTTCCTTCAGACCACACCTTGGATTAAAATCGTATGCGCCTTGGCGTGACAGTTTACCTCTGACTTCAGGATATACCCATAGATGTCCTCTATGCTTCACTTTTGTTTCCACATTCGGCACATTTATCAAGTTTAGTATTATTAGAATTCTCATCTGGACCACTGTAGTAGAGACCTATCTGATCTCCTTTTTTTTTTTTTAAATAATTGTGTCTAAAATCATCTCTCCTATAGCAGTCACAGTAAAATTGTTGTAAATCAGATATTCTACTTACCTTCTTCCAGTGGAGTAGTAGAAATTTATCTTCTTCAGATATTTTGTAATAATTATTATCTCTAATCTATTTACAATAAGTATTAGAAGCAATATCTCATGTTCTGAGGCAGAGTTTACCTAGCTCTGCTCAATTTGAAAATATCAGATCCTCTCTTCTACTTTCAGAAAACTAGGTGTCTGGAACAAATCTTTGGCTCTGACAATCACATGCAACTGCTCAGGTGTTAATTTGGAAGTTAGCTGGAAGCTGCATCGCTGTCATGCACACTGGAATATAACTTCTGCTAGGAAGGACTTAATCTTCTTGCCGATTGCTTAATCCTCAGCATCTTGACCTATCTCTGTCTCATAACGAGGCAATGAAAAACATTGAAAGAATGCATGTGTGAAAAATGATAAATATATTCTCTACAAATAAAGCTACTCCAAATTAGAATGGCATAAATTTTCAATACTATATTAATATATCAAAGCCCTCCTGATTATTTACCTTTCTTTAAAGTGTGCTTATTAAAGAAATGTAATGGGGAATTATTTTGCAAATGTACAGCTAACTCACATTTTATTTATTTTTATCAAAGTACAGGAAGAATTCTCCTAGGAGTTGGTTAAATTTTTATGAAATGTATTTTAACAAAATCTCTGCAGCAAAATATCAACAGCATACAGAATTTAAAAGAAATCGAGAAGGTAGATATAAAAATTTTGATAAGGTAGTGTTTTTTTTAATCAATAATGCAAGATCTATTAAGCAAACTATAAATGTTGACAATAATATCCCAAATTTTAATCTTCTTATAAACTGTTTTTATTATTAATAACTTTTTCAGATATAAGTCTATTTGTAATAGGTTAGTTGATTGAAATCTGTGCACTAAATGTTTTATTATTCATCTTTTAGCTTCAGATAATCATAATAATAATAAATATCTTGAGTTCTATGTGACCAACTAAACATATTGATCAGAAGAATTAGTTGCAACATAAACAAAAATGGGAAATTTGAATAGCAACGTTTTGTTTAAAATAAAAGCTTAAAATAATACAATTGATGTTTTAATGTTATTTCAATGGACAATAATTTGGACTTTACAATTTATTTTATGTCTTTTTTTGGGGGGGGGACATGTTAGCTACTGTAAAATTGTTCCGATTTCTATTACAACTATGCAGTTATTTCTAGTATGTGCCTAGAGTTGTCTGCCATCACCCATTCTAATTTTAGAACTTGACAAGACTGAACTGTACATTTAAAAATTGTGAAGACAGCAAATTTTATGTTCTGTGCTTTTTACCACATTTTAAGAAATACATGGATTTGCTTTATAAATAACATATTTTCTCCTTAGCATAGAGTATAGTCACATCAATGAGAAAATAACAAATATACTATAAAATGGAGTTATATGTCTTAAATAGTTTTTAATACAAATGGTTAATGATGGAAATAGTCAAACTCACTAATTTATCTCAGATATATACATTTATAATTTGTTATATTTATCAAAGAAAATGGCAAAGACTTAAAATTGTATTTAAATGTAATGCTCAGTCTTGACAGGGACCCAGGGAAATAATCAATGTCTTAAGCTGTGTTATTAGAATAAAATATATCAGGTAAAACATGTTCCCTGAAAAATATATGTACTTATCTTGTAAAATTCAAATGCACTGTTATTCATGACCAAATTCCAGACCCAAATTGAATTTTCCACAGTTCAGGTAAATTGCAAGATCATGCCACATGCTTTATTTCCTTTATACTTTTAATGGAATCATAAAATGTGAAAAATCCCATACATTGAAGTATTTAAGCAAGAATTGATAAAATTAGTAACCAAGAAGAAAGAACTTTTTTGAAGTGAGAATAAGAATTACGACAAAATTTAAGGCACCAATATTAAAAAAAATAATAGTAACAGCAAAACAAAACTTACTTAAAATGAACTGAACCTATCAATATCTGATGTTCAAAAATAGTCCGTTAAAATGTTTGAAAGTAGGAATAAAAGTTCGTTTTAAAATTAATTACAAATTCAATAATTATGCTTCTGCAAGATTCAAAATCCCACTGAAAGTTTTTGAGTATTTATAAAACAAAATATGAAATAAATTAATATCACATAAAATATAAATACCTGATGTTGTCACTTTTATGTGGAATACAGAAAAACAAAATGAAGTGTTAGATAAAGCCAAACCAATAATAAACCCTAGAAATAGACTGTTGAATTGAGGTTACCAAAGCTCTAGGTTGATGGGGGAGAGCAAAGTGCTAAGAGGGCACCGGACAATGATAACTGTGGGTGTCTTGTTGGCCGAGGTGTTGTGGTGACAGGCACCCAAAGGGATTGATTCTGTACCACTAAATCACGTAAAGTGTTGTAAAACCATGTTAGCTGAATAAATATATATAACTAATACAGAACTATTTTATATCAAATATAAAATTCTTATATAAATAAGGTATTAGTGAATAATTCAATTGACATAAAAAACAATCATGAGATTATTTGTGTATTTATCAAACTGTCTTTTGAAAATTCTCAATTTACATAATTAACTTAAAATCAGCTTTAATAGAAATATGTCTTATATGTGATGAAACATACATATGATAAGCTATGCTCATTGAGGAAAACAAAGTATTATCCCTTAACTCTTTGGATCGTTTATCCTTCAAAATTTTTAAGCTTCTAGTTTTGTCTAGAGAGAGAAATATATTATATGGACACTTTTGCCTAAGTACTTAAAAACGGTGTATCATGATTGATTTGCTGTTGTTTATTTACTTTTAAATTATATTATTTTTGGTGCTGATTATTTGCCAATCATAATTCATAAAATTAGTGCATATAAAATTACTAAACATTTACTAAATGATATGTATATGCCATTTTTTCTTTTTAATGTAATTTTATATCACATATATTAAAAGCAATAATACCTATATTAGTTATAATAATGCTTATTATATGTGATATATATATATAATATAACAAATTTGGTGAAATTAATTTGATTTATATATATTTAAGATGAATTAATTTGTCTCTTTTTGTGGTAATGATAAAATGGAGTAACAGTGAACCTGATATCATGTGAAAAAGTCTTCCAAACACATATACAAAGAAAAAAAAAGGAGTCATATAATTAGGAAAAAAACAAAAATACCAGGTAGCATAAAAAGTTCATAAATTGGCAGAGGATAGTATACTGTACAGAAAAATGAACAAAATATAGAATATAGGTTTTTCATTAAGTCATGCATAATAACCTGAGAGAAGTCTTTCCAATCATGTACAACTTAATTGTAGAAGTCTTAAAATTTGAAAATGGGTAAAGGGAATACAATAAAATAAAAATAATAAGTGTCTGCAAAACTCTCGGAACAATTATTTAATCTAAATAAAACAAAAATGGTTTACCTTTTACCTATATAATTGATAAAAATTTTAAAACACATCTTTCAGAAAAATGAGAGGAAGATTAGAATTGTCACAACTGTAGAGGATATGGAAACAAATAACAAATACTATTTGTTAATGTAATGAGTAACCATATTATTTGGGTTAAGCTGTTCCTAAAAAGAGATTCAGAATTTTCTGACTCAGACAGCTAACGACAGACACGAGAGATGATGGTTCATATAAATATAGAAATATAGATATTTCTTATCTATTCTGGAGATACATAAAGGTCAGGGAAAGTAATTCCAATTTATGTGATTATCCAGTGACCACTTTCCTTCCATCTGATTTCTCAGCCACCATTCCCAAGGTCCATGTTGTCACCTGCAGGAACAAGTTTGGGTCCCTACCATATGCCTGTGACAAGAAGGGAAAAGTGATAGAAGATCATATAGCTAGGATTTAGTAAAGGCTTTATAATCCTCACTTATAGTCCATTGATACAAAAACCAATACATACAACAACCATTGCTATCTGGAAGTAACATGGACCAATGAGCTCTTATAAGTGGCTATTTATCATATAGCTTTATTATTAGTGCTATTTTCAGTGATTTTTAAAAGTTCCCATGCACAAAGAATTTATTGATCATGGCTTGATATTTTATTTTTAAGATAGCATAAACTGGGCTATAGTTTGACCCAAATTATGGTATTACTCACTTTCTCAATCTTTGCTATCAATTAATCTATCACACAGGAAGTTAGCTTTTAAAATTTTTTTTTTAATGTTGTATTTTTTAGTAATTTAATTTTTATTTTTTTATTGAAGCTACATTGCATCTTAACATTGTATAGGTTTCTGGCATGCATCATTATAAATCAATGTCTGTATGTAATGGATTGCATTCACCACTAAAAGTCCAACTCAATCTTCACGTCAATAATCCTCTAATATCCCTTTAATCTGCTTTCATCCCTCCTTCACTCTGATAACCACTAATTTGGTCTTATAGTCTAAAAGTTTATTTTTGTTTTATTTAGTTCATCAGTTTATTTCTTTATGTACCACTTATTTATGGAATTTATCCCTATATCTAATGTTGCCTGTATTTCACTTGACTTTCTTATCATAAATCCATTGGTAATTATGTCATCTGAAAACCTTACTTAGACATTTGCAGCTGGCAACCACTGTCTACATAAATAAAAATAATGCAATGCAAATCAGAAGGACTGAGAACAGAACTCCTGCCATGGGTTGTAGACAAACCTCCTGGTTTTAATGGCGGTCAGATAATCATCTTTATTTTTTCTTCTATGGAATCCTCAAATTTTCTTTTATTACACATTGCAGGCAGACTGTTTGACTACAACTCTATTTCCTTCCAATTATGTTGCAAATTGGCATTCTGATTACTCTGTAGAGTTATGCCCTCCATAGGCATGAAATCTGCATTCCAAGTTATCACACATGGAATTACCACACATTAAATTTTTGTAGTAACATAACAGAGATAGAAGTCTTCAAGTCAGCAGTCATTATTTCTTTGTTGTCCAGTGCCGGAAATGTCTACTGATTGACAAATATTTCAGAAATTATTAGAGCAACACTCTGATTTCAAAATTCCACTAATAAATTGTGTGCTGTCTGTATGTAAAGCTAAACTGCCATAACAAAGAGACACTAAAATAGAGTTATTTAAGTAATAACAATTTAGTAATACTTTTACACACTAGTACCATGATTTGCTGCTGTTGGTGGGATTATGTGAAGATCTAGGACAGAGGATGTCTCTATTATCATTTCAGTCATGTCATCAGGCTAATGATCTATCCTTGATTCCACTAGTTGTTACCATTAGATATACAATGAAATGGGGAAAGAGATGATTCAATCAGTGCATTTTGTAACACAGTCAAGAAATAAAATGATGGAAAAATAAAGATTTTTTTAAAAATTCCTACCACTTCACTGAGTGTGGTCTCAGTAACAGTAAAACAAATGAACTCTACTGGTTATTTATTCGTTTTTTTAAAGATTTATTTATTTATGCATACAAGAACTTGGGTATAGGTCAGAGGTGTGTGGTGTTAAGAGAATTCACCAGAGACAGAGTGGGGAACAACAGGCGGATCTACTGAAGTACACTGCTGAGGGGAGTAAAGGGAGGAGCAGGAGAGGTCTGCTGTGCCACGTGGGAAGCTCCCTGATGGGGGATTGAACTCGTGTAGCAGTGGCTGTGGATAGCTTCATAGTGCTGAGACTTAACCCATTGCACCACTAGGGAGGCCCCAGTTATTTATTCTTACCTGTCAGTTGACAGCTCATGCTTATTGCGTGTAGAAGTATTTATTAGTAATTTCCATATACTCCCACATATTTTGCAGTGTCTTTGCAGGTATATTAGTCCACTGGTATAGTTATTGTCAGTAGGGAAATTGTCCAAAGAAGCACTTAGGGAACTATACCCCAAATTACTTTTTGCTCAGCTCCAGATGTACTGGCCATAGAACACTGACACTGAGGTGATGACAAATTAACAAAACCTATCCAAACAGTGTTGCTCACTGAATCACCAAATGAGTCAGGTATGACCTGGATAATCATTAGAAATATGTCAGAATATGCATTAAATGAAGTAAATCTTTGTCGATATATAGGATTTATTTGTATCACCACCTATTGTGTATACTAATATGATTTGGTACAAGATGTGGTGTCCTTTGATATAAAAAATGCAGTATTAGCTTAATGGATAAATTGTAGGCAATGAGAGAAGAGATAATAGAAGCTGAAAAATATATAGATTGATGTTATAAGGGGCTGTCACCTATGGATACATGGAAAGCTGGTTGTTTTTAATGAATTTGTAGCTTACGGGAAAACAATTGGAACAAAAAATTAGTAATGTATCAGCTGGCCACCCAGCCTCTTAGCAGTGGAAGTTCTCCAATGGCCCTCTGCCCAGATTCTTGACCTCTCACCTTCAGCTGAGAATTGGCTAAGGTCCAAAGAGAAAATAACAGCAATAGAATGCCAATTTACACATCTGAAATTCAGCTGTCACTGGGACATTGGTACTGTGAGTTGTTTTCCTAACCAAAAAAAAAAAAAAACTGAGTGTGTGATTGTGTGTGTGTGTGTGTGTGTGTGTGAGAGAGAGAGAGTCTTATTCAATTTAGGAGAACTAAAAGGCAACATATTTTATAATGTAATTAATCATAAAATTGAGTAATTAAATAAGCTTAAAAAAACATTTTCCCTGTTCTTTTCCTAAGAGTAATTTACTGGAAACACCAAAAATACCTCACGAACACCAGTGCTACCCCAAATTTATTTATTTATTTTTAAAGATTTATTTATTTATGCATACAAGCTAGGGTACAGGCCAGAGGCATGGGGCGGCGAGAGAGTTCACCAGAGACAGAGTGGGGAGCAGAACAGGCAGACCGACAGAAATATACTGCTGAGGGGAGCATCAGGCAAGGCAGGAGAGGTCTGCCGTGCCATGTGGGAATCTCCCTGGCTGGGCATCGAACCTGCGTCACCGCTGCCGACAGCTCCACAACACAGCGCTTAACTGCTGTGCCACCAGGGATGCCCCCAAATTTATTTCTTATGAAGTCCCCACTAAAAGGAACCATGTGGGCCTCCCCGGTGGCTCAACGGTTAAGCGCTGCGCTGTGGAACTGTCGGCAGCGGCGTCGCGAGTTCGACGCCCGGCCAGAGAGAATCCCACATGGTGCGGCAGACCTCTCCTGCCTCGCCCGCTGCTCCCCTCAGCAGTGTACTTCTGATCTGCCTGTTCTGCTCCCCACTCTGTCTCTGGTGAACCCTCTTGCTGCCCCACGCCTCTGGCCTGTACCCCAGCTTGTATGTATAAATAAAAAATAAATCTTTAAAAATAAATAAATAAATAAATAAATAAATAAATAAAAGGAACCATGTGTCCACGGGTTGTATCAAATCCATGTTTTTATTGAGCAAACATACGATGAGTCTGAAACAACCACTTGTGTCTCAAATTCAACCATGTTTATGAGAAAGGAGGCAAGTGATTTAATTAATTTAGTAATGGTAGTAGTTATTTGAGCTAGTTATTTTAGCTCAGAATAACAAAAATTAAAATCTTATGTTCAAAGGTAACATAAAAATAACTAATGTTAATCGCATACCAAATAAAAGTATACATATGATATTTGTCAATATTAGTATGAGAATAAAATATACATAGAAAATTACACCCTTTTGGGCAAATGGTTTATAATACATTTGAGACTGTATGTGTAGTTTGTGTGTGTATCTCAAATTAAGAGATAAATATTAATATATTTAACAAAAAGATGAAGATCTAATCAACAGCACCAATCACCACAATAACCGATTAAAAAAGGTTTCAATGTGTGTGCCAAAATGATAAATTAACCACATTTTCCAAAGACTAAAATCAACTGCTTAGGTTCAATCCCTCATCTCCATGCAGATGAAATATCTAGATAGCATATTAATTATAGTGAAATTCTGATTAGGTAAAAAGAAACATCCAATAAGACTCAGATGCAAGATCCATATATCATAATGACATAATAATGAGTTTAGAATGTTGGTCATGTGAAAGTTAATGTGTGTATCATTTCCCAAAAATACATTAAGTTTGAAGCATTAAATGAGTGAAAGTCATGAACTTAAACACTGACTGAACTAACAGTTGAAACTTAAAACTTGCTCAGGGCTGGGAAACTAATAAATGTTTGATTATTTGACCCTACATGGATCAATTGGTTGATCTCCAGATCCTCCATGATTCTGTTGTTAGTTTTTCATGATTTCTAGAACATTTGGAGGTTTTTATAATCTGATAAAATTGTCATTCTAAAATATTAAGTATAGTATGAAAAATAATTGTGATATTTTATATGTTCTATAACTATGATGGAGTTCCATGTTGTATGTACTCACAGACATATGTTCTGAATATATTAACTAAAAAATCATGTCTTATATATAAATACTAGCAGGTTGGGAAATGTAAGCAAGATGAAGTGACTTATCTATGTTTACATTTTATAGTTTAAAATTATGAATTTTAGGGGCCTCCCTGGTGGCGCAGTGGTTAAGTGCTGCGCTGTGAAGCTGTCAGCAGCAGCGACACGAGTTCGACGCCCAGCCGGGGAGATTCCCACATGGCGCGGCAGATCTCTCCTGCCTTGCCTGCTGCTCCCCTCAGCAGTGTATTTCTGTCAATCTGCCTGTTCTGCTCCCCACTCTGTCTCTGGTGAACCCTTTCGCCGCCCCATGCCTCTCTGGCCTGTACCCCAGCTTGTATGCATAAATAAATAAATCTTTAAAAAAATTATGAATTTATTCAAAGAAAAGGCAATATAAATTTAAAAAGTCAGAAAATTTAAATATTTAGACATGACAAAATGTTCCAGAGATTTTAAGTATTTTCTGATCATTCTATATTATATGTATTATTTAATAATACTACCCCATTTATAAAATCAATGTATTATTTTTTTAAAAAAGATTTTTTTTAATTTTATTTTATGCACATAAGCACTGGGGTATAGGACAGAGGTGTGGGGTGGTGAGAGGATTCACCAGAGACAGAGTGGGGAGCAGAACAGGAGGATCTACTGAAATACACTGCTGAGGGGAGCAGAAGGGAAGCAGGAGGGGTCTGCTGTGCCATGTGGGAAGCTCTCTGCCCGGGGATCGAACTTATACTGCAGTGGCTGCGGATAGCGTCATAGCGCTGAGACTCAACCCGCTGTGCCATCAGGGAGGCCCCCGATCAATGCATTCTTATTGTGCTAAAATTTTTAAAAATGCATGGGAACATGGAAGGGAGAACTGAAATCACTTTTATCTTTCTTCTGCAGCTTTAATTACTATAGCAGGATCTGATGATTGAATTTATATAGTGTTTCATCGTATTAACAAGTCTAGCATATTGATGAAGAATGAAGCTTTCGAGCAAATGACCTGGGTCTGAAGTCCAGGTATGCAATTCACCAACTCAATGAGGACATTTTTTATAATTTAATAACTATTATGCTCAGTTTCATTTGAGAAACAGAATACTAAGACTTTGGATGTTATGCAGTGAAACATTTATAATATTATTTTAAGCAATTTAGTCAGAGAACCTTTGTTGAGCACTTTGAGTTAAAACAGAACAACAAACAAAAAATAAAACTGGTTGTTAAGGTTTAAAAAAGAATGAATTATAAATCTGTAGTCAAATGTTCAAATTTCTACTTAATATAAATCATGATTCAAAGACAACATTGGCTAGGTCAATTGCATCCATTAATCCTTAAACTCATCTTCAGAACAGTCAGTTGTTTCACCTGGAGGTCAAAGGACCATCAGGAACCAGATCTTGGCAAAGTGCAGTTTCTGTTCCCCTCACACCGTGGGCTTCTAGGGACCTTCAAAGGAGGCCAGCATCTTCATCGGGCACATGGATGGTGACTTTCTGGAGAAGGTGTTGAAAGACACCATGAGAATTCACAGAGATCCTGGGGAAGGTTTGCAGTCCATTCTCAGGGTTTGCCATATCCTGAGAACAGCACCAGATGTGTATAGCACGAAGAGATGAAATTGTCTAACATCCTTGTCAACACCAGAAGGCAGATTAATTATTCAATTTGGGGGTAAGCAGACTACATAGTCAACTCCTGCATAGAAACACGTCTCAGGAGCAGTTACAAGGCTTTCAATACGCCATGCAGTTAGACATCTGGAGCTTACACCCTCCCTGGTGGAATTGTCCAACGGAAAGTACCTCATTGCCTGCTAGATGCCAAATAGATGCACGTCACATTTGTTCCACCATTGGTGAATGGGATGGAAGTAGAGCCTCACGGCCCCTCATCATGGACAAGACCCTGGGTGCCCCATCAGTGGACACTTGTGTAGACAGTCATCCATCTATGAGTATCGTCAAACTTCTGGACTTTATTGTATGTGAACATCCTCCCATGCTAGCCAATGGAATTTTCACCCTGGATTTCCAAGAGTTTGTAAATAATTGCCTAATTAAGAGCCCAGCAGGTGGCTAAAGTAATGCATGATCATTTATGTACCATGTTTACATTTAGAGAATGAGAAACAATTTTTTAAAGATTTTTTTAATGTGCATATGTGCTGGGGTGTAGGCCAGAGGTGCAGGTTGAGAGGATTCACCAGAGACAGAGTGGGGAACAGAGCAGGTGGATCTACTGAAATACACTGCTGAGGGGAGCAACGAGGGAGACAGGGAGGTCTGTTGCGCTACGTGGGTTAGCTCCCTGGCTGGGATCAAACTTGTGCTGCAGTGGCTGCGGCTGCCTACAGCTTCATAGTGCTGAGACAGTGCAACCAGGGAGGCCCAAGAGAATGAGAAACACTTTTAACATGCCAATTAAGTGACTGAGATTTACCAAATATTTTCCTAGGTAAAGGGTTTAGAATTAGGAATGAAAAATCCATACTGGTAAAAGGGCTGGAATTCTAGATCATGTACTAAAACAGTAAAGTAACAATTACAAATCATCAGGATATTTTTTAAATATGTATTTTTATTGTTATTTATGTCTTTTACATTTTGTATTCCCCTTGGGATAAATTTTATACAAAGATTAGGTACTAGTTGCTCAGCAACAATAAAAGATTGTATACTTTCATAAGTAAGGTGTGTGTGATTATACACTAGCTATAATTTTTATCAATTTTGTATGCTATAGTTTATACTTTTGTACAAATAGTATCAATTTTGTGTATTTGTATCAATGCAAACTTTTAATACCATTGCTATATGCAACTTATGTTTCTTAGGATAACTATATTTCAGAATGGTATTATAGTAAATGTTTAAATATTTAGTCTATAGCAATGATAGCAGAGAAGAAATAATTCAGAGTTAACTCTCATAGAGTTGTATAGGAAAGGAAGGGGAAAAAAGAACAGAATACTTAATCCATTCTACAGATAATGAAACACAGCTAAAGTAAATGGAAGGATTTCCTTTTTTATGGCTGAATACTATCAGATCACACATATACCACAATGTATCTATTAACTTGTGAATAATGATACAATGAACATTGGAGGACAGATAACACTTTGAGATACCAACTTCATTCCCTTTGGCTGAAACCCCAGTCAAAAATTAGCATTACTAGCCCATATGATCTTCTATTGTAATTTAATTGAGAACCCCATTACTGTTTTCCAATTTATATTTCCAATATAAAATACAATTTATACTACCAACAGTAGTGTATCAGAGTTCCCTTTCCTCCACATCATCACCAATATATGTCATTGCTTATTTCTTTTAATAAGAGCTGTCCTAGTAAGTGTGAGGTGGTATCTCTTTGTGGTTTTGATTTACATTTTCTAATTAGTGAGACTGAGTACCCTTCATGTGTCTGTTGGCCATTTAAATGTCTTCCTTCAAACAATGTCTATTCAGATTCTTTGCTCTTTTTAAAAATTAAGCTATTTGGATTTTTACTCTTGAGTTCCATGAGATCTTTTATTTTTATATTAATACCCATTGCTAGACATAAGATTTGCAAATATTTTCTCCTTTTCCATAAGTTTTCATTTCATATTTTTGATTGACCCTTTTCAGTACAGAAGCTCTTTGATTTGATGTAATGACACTTGTCTATTTTCTTTTTTTGCCTGTGCTTTTGGAGCATGTACAATATCAATGCTAAGGGAATGTTGCTTATATTTTCTTCTAGGAGTTTCCTAGTTTCAGTACTTTCACTTGAAACAGTAATTTCAAATTATTTTTTAGTATAAAATAGTATGAAATATCAGTAAAGTATAAAAATCAGTCCAGTTTTATATATTTGTATGTGGGTATCCATTGTTCCCTGAAACCCTTTATTGAAGAAACTATCATTATATATTCTTGGTGTTTTGTCAAAGATTTCACATATGCATGGGTTTATTTCTGAACTGACTATTCTGTTCCATATCTATTTTTATGCTGATACCAAATTATTTTGATTACTCTAGTTTTGTAATGTAGTGTGAAACCAAGAAATGCAGTGCTTCCTTCTTTGTTCTCTCTTAAGATAATATGAATAACTTGCCTTTCTTATAAAAGCAGATCTGCCACTACATAGCAGCAGTTAGCACCTTGCTTTAGAATATCATACTCTTACCTTGTTTGTACTGTTTCTGTATTATATACCACTGATTTAGGCTAAATGGTTATTCCATTAAGACATTCCAACTCCATACATTATTTGGGAAACATAAAACATTAAAGATATTAGAGTGAACTCATTTTAGAAGGATACAATTTTTTATAGTTAGAGATATTATCATGTGCTCTAAGAACAAAGACTTTTTTAATTTTGAAAATTTTCATTGAAGTTTCTTGAAATATACCTGTTATTTATACTTTTGTTGACAATCACAAGTCTTTCAACTCTTCACTTGAACCCTTAATAGCTGTCAGTATCACCTGAAATGATAAATTAAAAACAGAACATCAAACTGGTCTTTAACTTCAAGGCTCATTTAATACAACTGATCCCTATGAAAGCAAACAATGATGAATTAAAACGAGATCCCATCCATATAATGTTTATCAAGTGTTTTAATTGTCTTCATTAGAGATGCATGAAAAAGCCAAGATGTATTTTAGCTGTGGAAAGTAATGATCCAAGCTAAAAATAGATCAACATTGGAGAAAAATAGCATATAAACTACTTCTTATTTGTGACCTGGAATCAGAAGCACCTTTCATGACATAAAATTGTCAACCCTGTGATACAGTTATTAAATGTGCAGATGATTAAATATAGGCTGGTCAAAGAAATCTAATTAACAGTGAAGATTATTCTCAGAAATGGGCTATTGCACTACACATACGTGAACAACTTAAAATGCTTCACAACAAGTGGTCTCAATGTAAAAGGAAATTACAGACAGTAGATGTCATAATACAAAGATTATCCATTAGACTATAAGTTTCAAAACCAGATAATACAGTTAACATTGGATTTTTCAACCTCTGTACTGCAGACATTTTGGTTCAGGTAAGATTTTGTTTTGTTTTGCTGTATTTTGTTTGTGAAGCTTCTCTGTTCCTTGTAGGATATTTATGAGCAATGCTGGCATTAACCCAATAGGTGCCAGTAGCAATCCTCCAGTTGTGATAACCAAAAACGTTTTCAGATGGTGTCAATAAGCCATGTAGGGAAACATCATTACTGGTTGAAAAGCATAATTTTGTATTATCTTTATTTATTATTATATTTTTATCATATATTTATTAGAAAACACATGAGTAGTCTAGAATAGCAGAAAATATAAACATGCACAGTAAACTTATTTTGCTAAAATGTGGATTTAAGGAAGCACTTACTTAAATTGTAGAGTTTAGAACGTGAGCCACAAGATAAACATATAAAATTCTTCTTTTGTACCTTCCTTTTCTCTGTGGAGAAAATATTCGACAGAAATTATGCTTTGCTTTTATGTCTCTCTCTACTTTCCCACTGCACTGTCAGAAATTTGAGCCAAAGGCCTGAGCTATTCTTTTTTTTTTTTATTTTCAGCATTCACCATCATGCAGACACATGAGAAATGTCAATAATTATGTGTTAATCTAAATATATTAACCTAAGGAAAAATGAGAATTGATCTTTGTTAACCAGGTCACAGATAATATGAGGGGTTTAGCAAGAGCTTAAATGAGAGCTTTTTTTCAGTCTTCTGACTTCTTCTGGTCTATTAGTCAGTGCTTCTCACTTTATTACTTTCTGAGACTAGTTTGCTTAACAAAGACAATAATTTTGCAAGGAGAAACTTTATCTGTCTCTAAGTCAGTTTGTTTATGTAATTATGAAGGTGGAGTTTCTGTGTTAATAAAATTCTAGGATCTTCATTACAGACAGCCATCTTAGGTTAAAACTTTCTCTTCCTTGCTGAACATTTCTGAATGTGAAAGGTATAGCCAGCTTACACTAATGCACAACCACTTTCCCTCCAGCTCCCATAATGCATTTGCCTCTGTGGACATTTAAGATGAGGCTCCAGGTTATGACAAGAAAGAGCTTAACACAGGTCTTCTACATTTGCCACAGTTAATGACCAGAGTAAAAAAATCCATAGTGGTTTACACCCACCTCAGATAAGTCAACTTCATTTTCTAATGTACACCATTCACAATAGTCCAAGTCTTCAGATTTTCAAAAATGATTTATATTATGACTATAGGTAAAAGCATCTTGGAAAAAAAAATTTTAAAGATTTTTATTTTATTTAAGCTGGGGTACAGGCCAGAGGCGTGGAGTGGCAAGAAGGCTCACCAGAGACAGCGGGGAGCAGAGCAGGCAGATCAGAAATACACTGCTGAGGGGAGCTGCGGGTGAGGCAGGAGAGGTCCGCCACGCCATGTGGGAATCTCCCCGGCTGGGCGTCGAACTCACATCACCGCTGCCGACAGCTCCACAGCGCAGCGCTCAACCGCTTCGCCACCAGGGAGGCCCCCCAAAAATGTTTTGATTTTTAAGATTATTTATTCATAGAAGAACTGGGGTATAGGCCCAAGGTGCAGGGGGTGAGAGGATTCACCAGAAACAGAGTGGGGAGCAGAACAGGCAGATCTACTGAACTACACTGCTTAGGGAAGCAGTGGGTGAGGCAGGAGAGGTCTGCTGCGCCATATGTGAGTTAGCTCCCTGGCCAGGGATCGAATTCTGGCCTTAAAGGTGAGAGTGCTGAGCCTTAACCCCTATGCCACCAGGGAGGCCCCTGGAAAATGTTTTGTTAGTTTCTAGTGTTATTAAATGTATGAACATTTCTAGTCCAGAATTGTTTTCCCAAAGACATAAATTCACATGTGTACACACACACACACACACACACACACACACACACACACGGACTTGTACAAAAATTTTTCGTTGTAGTCTTTTTCATATTAGTAAACCAGTAGCAAGAACAACTTGTGTTCTATTCATATAAGGGAATATTATGCATCAATAAAGGGAACAGACAACTGATATATTTAGCTTTGTCAATGATTCTGAAAAACATCATAAAAAGTCAACCATAAAAGAATATATGCCCCCAAATTTCCAGTGTATGAATTTAAGAATAGTCCACTTGTGGCTAGGAAGTTAGAATACACGTTACCTCTATGTTTGGGTGGTAGAGGGGTTTATTTGGATCTAGGTGACATAATCCCTTATTGATGTAGCTGGTTTTACATGTTCAAAAGTTTATTGAGCTGTATACAAAAGATTAGTATGCTTTATTGGATATCATGTTTGGATATCGTTTGGATGTATGTATTGGATGTCAATGAAAGGTTTTATCAATGAAAAATTCAAGTCAAATTAGCAATCATAAATAAATTTATTGACTCATGAAATTCCAAACTTAGGACAAAAATCTGATTTTTCATAATATGGGTATCAGAGGCAATGCATGATCGTTTGTTGTTCTAGCCTCTATTCTGAGCTCTGTTGCTGGGCTTCCTACCATTGCCATAAACCTCCTGCATAGATGGCAGAGTAACTACTATGGTATTGGATTTATATCAAAATACCTGTTCATCCTAACTGAAGGAGAGACGCTGCTGGTCTCCACTCTCTGAAGAAAAATAATTTTGAGGAGAGTTCTGATTACTGAAGCTTAGATTAGAAGATGCTTTTACATGGGTAGATGGAAAATGTAATTGGCAGGTAATTAGTCATGTAGCATGGTGGGCAGGTTTGGCTTCATCAGAACAAATCAATCATGTAGCTTCCCTTTAAAAAATTTGGGATTTGACAATACGTTGGAGAACTTATCTTCATTTTACACTAGAAGATCAAGAGAACAGTTTATGAAGAGACTAAGGGAGAAAGATATTTATTTATTATTGATTCATGCAGGGTTGGAGAATCCCATGGAAGCAGAGAAGAATAAAGGTAGCTCTAGGATAAATAAAGGAAGAGAAAATATATGAAACTGAGACTAAACATACAAAGGAAATAGATAATAAGGGAGTCTATTTAATTAGTAATTAAAAAATAATAAGAATCTGACTAAAAGAAATTTCATGGTCTGAAAATGTCAAAGAGAAATAGAAAGTGCTTTCATTGAAATTGTTGGCTACTTTTACAAGTTGTGTAGAAGGTCAAGGATACAATCCCTGCCAGTTCTATGGCTACTGATACTCATGACATTTTAGCATACAAACAAATTAGAGAAAATTATAAATTAAATACAAAATAGGGCTTAAAATTATGGCCAATAAACTATTTTGTCAGGTTTTGCAAAGAAACAGCGCTATTAGGGTGTGTGTGTGTGTGTGAGTGTGTGTGCGCGTGCGTGCGTGCGTGTGTGCATGCATGTGCACATGTAGAAGAAAAGAAGTGAAGGAGAGAGAGATAGAGAGAGATTTGAAGCAAATGACAAATAATTGTGGGACTGGCAACTGCAAGGCAGTACAACAGCGTGGAGAAACAAGGAAGAATTAGACAAAATTTCTTCTATGGGCACCTTTCTTTTTTCTTATCCAATCATTGGAGGCTGATTAGATAAGGTCTACCCACAATTTGGAGACTTACCTTCTTTACTCAGTTTACTTTAAGTGACAGTCACATTTAAAAATACCTTCAGAAACATCTAGACTGGTGTTTGACCAAAAACTGGGCATTGTGACCTAGCCAAGTTGACCCATAAAATTAATCATCATACTATCCAGTATAACATGCAGTCATTAAAAATTCAATAATTTGATAGTAAAATGGAAAATGTGTGTACTGTCATTATAAGTACAAAGAAACATACATGCTATACAAAGCATGACACTATTTTCAAAGTTTCAATGACAGAAATATATGGGATTTTTTTCCCTTTCCTTATAAAAGCTTTTAGTTTTTTTTAAATTTTCTAAAATTGAGCAACCATTGCCTTTAGAGAAAAATAAACATTAACTACAAGATGAGTTTAAATATAAATAAATCAAGGATCAAGTGGAAAAAGACAGATACCCTATTTTTAAGACATTTGAAAGCAGAACATCCATTTTACCTTCTATGTGTCTCTCTTGCTTACTGCCATGAGATGAATTGTTCCCCCCAAATTCAATTTAAGTCCTATCCCCAAACCTCATAATGTGACTGCATTGGGAAATGCCATCTTGAAAGTGGTAATTAGGTTGAAATGATTGCATTAATGGACCCTGGTCCAGTATGCCTGGTGTCTCTCTAGCAAGAAGACATCAGGAAACGGAGCATGTGAGCTGTAAGGAGAAGACCATGACTGATCATCCAAGGAGAAAGGCTTGCCCACACCTTGATCTTGAACTTCCAGCCTGCTGAAATGTGAAAAATTTTCTGTTCTTAAAGCTTCTCAGTCTGTGGTCCTTTGCCATGGAGCTGGCCTGAACTATACACTCAGGCTAGTCATGAATCATGCAGAAGAGCTTGCGAGGCTGCTTTGGCTACACAGGTGCTCGAAACCCAGACTCCTTGCTGCTTTATAGTCAAGAATTGTGTATTTAAGAAAATTGTGTCTGTAGGGTTAGGCCATAAATCTGTTAAAATATTCATCAGAGTATCCGATCCCGCCTACCTCTCCCAGGTTATCTTTCCCTGGAGTTTACTCCTGTGATATTCAGAGTATGGTTCTCTTTGCAAATGTTAAACTGCTGCTGTAAGATTTATGATTTCTGTATGGCATTTTGTATACAGATTGATGGATTGATTGATTGGACAGGTGTTCTGCAATATTTTATTTGTTTCCAGAGCTGAATATAACCACAATCTTAGCTATAATCCATTGTTCAAGTTCACTGCTTACAAATTGAATATACTACTTTTCATATATGACTTCTTTGAATAGCAATTTGTAAAACATTGTGACCAAACTTTAGCAAACTTTCTAAATAAAAAAAAAAAGTTATTTCTGATATATTGAATTCATTTTGGGAAATCTTAAAAGTGAAATGTGAGAAATGACATCGAGTCACCCTTGAACCCTAATTTAGAATTATGAAAAAAAATCTAGATCAATATCCTCATAAAGTTTGTTCCACATGCTACCATGGATTCTATAAAATAGTTTATATTAGAATGCTCCTTTGCAATATTTTACATGCTTTACTGGATTTAACGTAAAAATGGGACTAGCTTAGAAATAAGACTATGGGCCTTCATGGTGGCCTAGGGCTTGAGGCTCGGCACTGCCAGCACGAAGGCCACTATGACAGCGTCAGTCCAATCCCAGGCGGGGCGCAGCAGACCTCTTCAGTCTCGCCTGCCACTCCCCTCAGCAGCGCATTTCAGTAGATCCGCCTGTTCTGCTCCCCACTCTGTCTCTGGTGAATCCTCTCACCCCCACCCCCACACCTTTGGCTTGCACCCCAATTTTTCTACACAAAAATAAATAAATAAAATCTTAAAAATAGAAATAAGACTATGTTTTAGAGTGAAGATATAATGGAGAGGATTGCTGTAAGCCTGGTCGTTGTGGTCTGCGTCTGCTGTGCCAGTCTATCACTCAAATGGAAGAACACATGTGTTTGAAGGAGTTCTTGAGATGCTTTATTTAATTTCCTCACACAATTGAATTAATCTCTTTCTCTCGCCTCTTTTGTTTGCCTTTACAGATATAAGGTAAGTGAAATAAAGTTTAAGTATTTAGATTTGTAAAACTTAAAGCAAAAAGACTCATTGCAAAGTCTCATATACATTTGTGTGTGTGTATATATACATATATCTAAGTATATGCACATATGAAAATCTGGGAAAATTAAATAGAGACACCACTATGGCAAAAAAGTAAGGGTGTGTTTCATTTCTTATGAAAGTAGAGCTCTAGAAATGCTTGAAGTCACTGCTGTCCACAAAAGTAACCTGAGACAAATGATTTGGAATTTATAGGTTTGGAAAGAAACCCTCAAAAGTTTTATAATGTTTGAATTCTGTCTGCGTTTTCTAACAGGTGTCTCCATTTATTATTCTGAAGTAAAATCCCTTTGTTTCAATATTTTTCAGATTTTCATCATTTTAATTATGACTAAAATTAAATACTAATAAATAATCCTCAAGATTTTGTAATTTTTTATAGGTGGAATATTTATTACCAAATTTTAAAAAATAATAAGAAAGATCGCTTTGTTTATAAAATTGTTTTTAAGAGTTCCGCTCTGCCGTAGAGACCGGCACTAAGCTGCATTACTCTTGGGGTGACAAGCATCTCAGCAATAAGCGGGGAGATGGTTTTGCTAGGTGCCTCCGGACCTAGAGACTGAGCTTCCTGGCACCGTGCTCATGGGCTCCTAACCATATGTTTACAGAAATTGTCACTATTTCTCAACAACTGAGAATGCTGATGTCAAGGAAAATAGGTGTAATTCTCTGATTGTGCAGAAGTAGCATTTCCAGTACATACTTTCACTTATGGGGCCAACACATATTTTATCAGGCTATTCTTTTTTTTTTAAGATTTATTTTATTTAAGTATGCATACAGGAACTGGGGGGGGGGTAGGCCAGAGGTGAGAGGGTTCACCAGAGACAGAGTGGGGAGCAGAACAGGCGGATCTACTGAGATACACTGATGAGGAAAGCAGTGGGTGAGAGAGGAGAGGTCTGCTGTGCTGCTGTAGGTCAGCTCCCTGGCAGGGATCAAGCTTAGTGGGGATAATGCTGACATTTAACCCCTAAGTCACCAGGGAGACCACAGGCTATTATTCTTGATATTTATTTTTCTGTGTTTTTGAGCCTTGCCTCCTGTCTCTGCATCAGTCAACCTTGTAATAAAGCTCTTTTTCCCCCCTTAAATATCTTCCATATCGACTCACTACACTCTTGCAGATCTTCAGATCTGAATCTTCAAGTGACACTGAATTTTCTGTTCTTTAACTGGCCTTTCCCCTGATGTACAGGCTGCTGGCATATGCTGTGCTTCTCCCTGTGGGGCTCTTGGTTTAGAAGTATTTTCACTTCTCTCTCTCTCTCTCTCTCTCTCTCTCTCTCTCTCTCTCTCTCCCCCTTTCTTTCTTTCCTATATTTATTTTTATTTATTTATGCATATAAGAACTGGGGTTTAGGCCATAGGTGTGGGGGGTGAGAGGATTCACTGAGACAGAGTGCAGAACAGGCAGATCTACTGAAATACACTGCTGAGGGGACCAGCGGGTGAGACAGGAGAGGTCTGCTGCGCCATGTAGGAAGGTTCCTGGCTGAAGCAGCTTCAGTCTCAGCCAGTGCTGAGACTTAACCCCCTTGTGCCACCAGGGAAGCCCTCATTTTTTCTTTCTTATGCAAGGAGATAACATCAGCAATTTTCCTCATTAGTATACCTATTTCTTCAGCAAATCTCAAACTAAGAGTGTGTGCTTTTATGGTTTCAATTCCTTTCTGCAATCTTTTTACTCTATCCAGGTAAATCGAGACATCACCAAAACAGATCTTTTTTAAGTTGAACCCTTACCCCCAACTTTTTGATTTTCAATGGCTAATTTGCTATTTGAATCTTACTTGATGTAGCTGCAATGCTTCTCTTTGGGGACACATTTTCCTTTTCTCCCTGTGTTCCATTGTTTCAGTTTTTCTTATGCTTAGTTGAATATTCTGTGTTCCCCTTTGCTGAATTCTCTGGGTGTCTTCATACGTAAGAGTTTTATTGATGTAGAACTATCAGAACTTCCTAGAACATCCTTCACTAGATTTCTACTTGCCTTGTTTCCTCATTTCTTTTGAGTCTCTGTGAAAACAAGTTAACAACAGAGGTCTTCCCAGATTATATAAACTAGTACCATTGCCAAAACATTCCTTTTTCCTTTATTCCACATTATCCCATAACATGTATCACCATATAACCAACTAATACTCTGCACATTTTTGTCTTAAATCAAAAGAAATACCCACTGGGTATTATAATACACACATATTATTATTCATGAAAAGGTTATGTATGTCCATGATGATGGATACAAAATAAATAGTATTTGAATAAATAATTACATAACTGGCTAATTTTTTTTGCTTCAGTTATTTAAATGAGTCAACGAGGTAGTTTTATTAATTTATTAATTTATTTACCTCCCCCCTTTATTGAGAAAATATTGGTTTACAATACTTTATATGATTTAGGGGAATAGGTTCACACTTCCTCAGATCTATGTTTCATCCCCACCCTCACCATCCAAGCACCTATAGTCCTTTATTATAGACCATTATGTCCCCCTTTTTGCCCCAGCCCCCAGTTTCCTTCTCCCTCTCAATTAGGTAGTTTAAATAAAATACCTTTCTAGTACTTACATGATGAAAATAGAAAGTAATGATTGAAACTTCTGAAATATTGTTTAACCAAAATTTTTTAAAAATTGAGATAATTTATTTTTTATGGGCAATATGGAAATTTGTTTTCGTAAATATCACTGACACAACCTGTTCATTAGATTTAGCTGACATTACTGATTAAAGGAAACTCAACCTATAAAATTTTGACAGTATTGGGGGACCAGGGAGGAGGTTAGAATTTTTTAAGAATTGTAAATTTGTCTTAAGCCAGTTTTTAAATATGGGGAATTGATGAAGATTGGGTAATAATCATATACAACAGTCAAGAATTTGTAAAAGCAGACAGAATGGGACATTTAGAAAGGTATACAAATAACCTTGGGGGTGTGAATTATTTATTAAAAATTTCCATAAAAATAGATGGTTTTCTAGGAAGTCCCTGATGAGCCACAACCCAATGCTGGGGCAGGTCAGTCCAATAATAATGACAGTGTAATAGCAAAATTATGTTACTGTGGACATTGAGATGTGAGATTCTCAATGTTTGTGGGAGTTCAATTTCGAGGCTCTGGTTCTCCATGGTATAAGTTTAGCTCGTAATTATATAAAGTGAATTTAAGGATTAAATAAAATTGATACAAGAATATTTTAAGGAAAAAAACTTTTAAAATACAATTTCCCATATTAAAAATGTGTCCATATGGGAAAATCCATTATACTGGTACTGCCCTCCTCTTCTTCTCATCTCCCTGTCTCAGGCTGTTGAACATATAACTATTTGCCGTTTTGGAAGAAGAGGATTTGAACTAATATGAACTTTTTTTTTTATTCTTGAATTATTAATGAGTAGGGATATCATCATTCCCTTCAAATCTGGTGGCATATGTAATGCATTTATTAAATTAAATAAAAATTAAAGTAAATATAAAGTAATTTATTTATGAAATATAAAAATAAATTAAATATAAATTAAGCAAACTAAATATAAATATGATGGTTCAAAAATTTATAATAGTATATAAAAGCAGAAAAATCCTTGGATGCACTAGATATACATACACGAATTACTCTTACACATTCACTTGCTGTTTTTTTTTTTTATGCATTTTCCTCTGAATAATCATCAGTAAAGGTATAAGGTATACTCACACACACACACACACACACACACACACACACACACCTCACATACTAGTTTACTATGCATCTTAAAATGAATATACCTTCCAATGAAATCCTACAAAACCCCTGGACCATTAAGGTGATGTCATGTATCAAAAATATTACTGTAATTTCTTAAAAAAATGCCATCTGAGTTTTGAATCAATTAATCTCTAATTATTTTCATTATGGAAAAATTATCATTTTTATTTTGGAACAAGACTCAGGTGTTTCAGGAAGGAGTGAGCAGAGAAAGATAATGCAACTGAACTGGATAATACTATGTTGTTTAAGAAAAGCTACAGAAGATACAGTCAAAATTATTTTGAAATAGAGAATATTATTTATCTAAGTTTGTAGACTTTCAAGGTAATAAAAGGGGGACTCTTTAAGGGTTCCCTTACTTTGAGCTATATATTTTCAACTGAATGACCAATGTAGTGACATAGTTTTTAAATGATAGTCCTTAAAATTGTCTTAATATTTATTTTTAATCCCTTATATATCAACAATTTAATATTTATTATAATTATATTCAAGTTATATCAAGAGTGATTTATTTTCTCTTCAGCTTTATCTATTCCTCACTTCAGAAAAATGTATTTGTCAAAGAAGTAGAAATAAGCTAGAAATTCCCAACTAAGTTTGCAACTAAGTTAATAAACCAACAAAGGAAATTATCTTCCCATTTGTTAAAATTTAGGAAAGATGCACTGATCAACAAATGTTGTTTAGACACAAAGTTTTAAAACCTTTTGAGAATTTAGAATTTTGACCAGAATAGGTATAAATGCCACTCAAAAATGATGCTCCTAAACTAGTACACGGTGTGGAGCTGTCAGGTAGGAAGAGAAACCATGGTGCTGTGATTAACTACATTATCAGAACTTGCAAACCACTTAGCCCCTCTGAACTTTATAACAAACAAAATAAAATTCCTTCTGATTGTATAGTAATAAAAAAGGCCCTCCTACTTGACTGGCTTTGCAATGGTCAAATTGAATTATAGACTTTTAAAAGTCTTGCACATTACAAACATCCTTCCAAATATCCAATCCTCATCTTTTTTCACAGATTTTGCATCATAAAAAAATACTCCACATCTCTACCCTCTGGTTTAGTCTGTCCTATTTTGAAACTTATTTTTCATCTAGTTGTTTCTCCAACACTTAACTGCTTTGTTGGCTGAATATACTTGACTTTCTGACACTGAGAAAGCTATTTACCCGGTGAGTATCAGCTCTTGGGAGCAATTGGGAGGACAATGCAGAATGACACTCCTGTGCTAATAACCACCACTTCACACATTAAGATACTACATTTTGTTGTTCTTGGTTTGCTTGAAATTTGTTAATTTGAAAAATATCAAGACCTATTTTTCCACTGGAAATGTCGGTTCTACACTTCTTCCTTATTTGAAGGATTACCAGCATCCTAGTTTCAAAAATCTATGTGATGGTAATGCAGAATCCATTTACTTCCCAGTAATTGGAGAACAGTCATCACTGTGGGAATAAAAGCAAGGCTTATAGTTCAGAGAAAAGAACAAAATTATACCACACAGCTCATACAAAAAGGGAGAACATAACTTGGCCCCAGTGACACTCTGAACATCAATGTAGAATTTTAATTGTAATTTGTCTTTTTTTGTGGTAAGAGTCTATTCTAAACACTTTCAAGTAGAACTAATTCCAAGCCAAATTAGTCTCTCACACTATAATTTAAATTGATATAGATGCTGTTCCATGCAGAAAAAGGCAGTCTGCAGGTAATATGGTAGTTAAAGTATGTGCAGTTATTGCTCTCACAGGAAACATTTTAATCTATTCAATTTCATTGTGATGTTTTCTTTGTTATGATGTATGACAATAAATACCACTAATAATTAGTGTCATATGACCTGTTTTATCTTCTTACAACCTCATACTTCTTTTAAATGATAATTAACAACACTTCTAGCCTACCACATCTAAGAGTCTCAACTAAAATTAATTATTTGTCTTAGAATATTATTAACTCCATCAGGAGAGGAGATTTCTTGTTTGAGGTAAAATCATTAACCAAATAAAAACTTTTTTTTTTCTGCAAACCATTCATTTAAAAATATACCACTCAAAAATTCACAGATAGGAACCTAACTCTTTATGATTGTCTACTTAAGTTTTGTTCTCAGGACTGTATTTTAAACCAAGATAGCTATCAATTCCTACGTAAACTCAGTATTAACTCTGACATCACTATTCTACCATCAAATTCTTAGAAGTATATTTTATTTTCTAGTTCCCTGCTTCTGAGGTAGTTCAGAGTCACATCTCTAAACAACTAAACCATTGCAATCAACTACTCAGCTCCAGCAACAAGGCTTTCTATATAATCTACCTGATATTTCCAGTATTCTTTTTATGAACATTGGATTAATTTCTTAGTAAGGAATCCATCCATGCTTTCTAGCACCTAAGTCCTTTCAAGTTTGTTAATAGCTTCTGACTCTTATCAGACTCATGCCAGACACTTCGAAGACAAACTCCTACCTGCAGGCAGCCCTTACTTCTCTCTCCAATCTAAATGGCTGCTCCACAACAGCATGTGCATGTATTGTGCCTCCTCTCATGCCTGACTTATTTCCAATCCTGCTGTCTGCAGGGTACATTTGCACTCTTGGAAATATTTCCGTATTTCACAAAATAAAGAAGTGTATCAAGGTCTGTTACTTCCTTTTTCATGACATTAAGTCATTTATACCCTGTTGTTTTTTTCCAGGAAGACTTCACAATAACAAACCATTTCATTTTAAATATCTTTGCAACCCAATCACGTTATCATGACTGGATATTTTTCACTTCATAAAATGCTATTGAAGAAAATAGTATAAAATTATCCAGGGGAAGAGATATAATTTTGTGAAAGAATTAAAATCAACACATTCTGATTTATTTTACACGCAAATAAACTTTTAAGTATCATTGTATTCAAATGCATGTGAATTACATAAATTGTTTTACAAATTATAATAATTGTATTTGTTTTGAATGAAATAATTGAAAATGAGGAGATAAAGTGAAAGGCAATAACTCAAAAGCATACTTTGATTAACTGAATGATATCTTTGTGTTTATGGATTCAAAACAATGACCAATTTAACAAATTAGCTCAAGCAGTCATTTACCGGGGGAACATTCATATAAACCAATTACTGATCATCATGTAGATATACTAATTGCTAGAGTATTAAACTGAATAGTATTTGTAGAAATAAAGTCACAACAGATTTTCTATAATAAAAGTCATTTGCATATTTCCATTGTTTTAATATGATGGCTTTAATTGTATAAATACATTTGAATATTACACAATACTGTATTTCAGTGTCTACATCTTTACTGGCCATTCAGCTCCATCCCTCATTAAGTCAGAGAGGGAACAAGATAACTCCCCATTTTATGGAGATGTTTCTCTAACAAACTTACTTCATCACTTTAAGAATATTTGGAGGTAGAAATTTGTGCCACCTATTAAACTATCATCGCCCATGAGCATGGAATTCACCCTCCATACCTGAAACTAGGGTTACACTATGGAAGATGCATTTCACCTCTAACAGCCGCTTCTCTGTGACATTTTGCCAATATAAAGCACTTTAGAGAAAACAGAAGGCAAGAGGGAGGATGAACGGATAAGCTTCTAATTTTTTTTTATCATTCCAGTTAATGCTGCCTTAGCAATACTCTTCATGATAGCAGAAAAGGCTGATTTCACCCTCTCTCTCTGTTTGTTACTCTCAGAGATGGCCTTTCGGTTTCCTTAGGGGCACCACCAGCAGAACTACATCCTCAAAAGTTTGGATTCATATCCACAGGACCCTTCTCCAAATTTCTAGGTTTGAATGACCCCAGCTCATCCTTTGCTTTTTCTCCTAGCCTAATCCTGTGTCTAGCAGTTACTATGTCCTTGTTATCTCATTGGTCTATTGTTAGTATTTCTTTCAGTTACCTAAAACCTAAAAAGCAATTGTTAACATGATTTTTTCTCCTTAAAATGCCTAGTGTGGTTTTTATTTTCTAAATGGACCCTAAACACTATATTGTTTTGTTTTTCCCTTATTGCTGTGGTCAGGGAATCTCTAGTGGATCAATTAAACTGAAATTTAAGTTCTGTGACCAGATAGCTCTTACAGCTAACAATGATCTCTTAATGCTCTGAATTGTTGTACATGATTTTATCAAAATTATTAGTTTTAGATATTTTGCATTTCAAAAGCAATCTACTTGAGGTCTGAGATAAATCGGATTATTAAGAAACAGAATTTTACTTAATATCATGTGTTAAATAATTTCAAGGAGACGGCTTTTGTAAGGCAGAGGTAAAACCATAAAAATATCAGTAACAGCCAACTCTGCTCCCCCATCCCAAATTAGTATGTGTGGTGGATATAGGGTTGCCTTCCCCCCAAAATATTCAGATATATTTTCCCAGGAAGTTCAGAGCTGGCTTTTCCCTATGTATGTGACCTTGGCATGTGGAACTAAGGTCAATAAAGACCCTCTGGTCCTCAGGAGGAACTGTTACCAGGACCTTTAAGAGTGCAGAAGTATCCAGATTTAAGGTCATTGCCAAAAATAAACGTTTTCATTATCTTAAGGCAGAGTAAACATCTAGAGGTAAGGTTTGGTGTTCTGACATCATTTCCTCAGTGTCACCAGAGACGCCTCCTCCACCTCTTTCCTTGACATCCTAGGTTTAAATCCCATTACTCGGATTGGGATATCAATTCTCAGTCTGTCCCACTCACTTCAGGGGATATATGTGGTTAAATTTTATCTTTTTCTCTTCTAATCAGTCTGTTTTTTGCTTGATCAACCCCAAAATAATCTGGAGGGGTGGAAGGAATTTTCCTCCGTCCCCAAATAGGACCCAACATTTACATGTGAGGGTGACCAGTGATCTTTTACACAAAAAAGAAGTATTTCACTTAAGAAGCAGCTCCTGTCTTATACACTGAAACTGTATTATTAAATATTTTCCAAAGACCCTACAGATAAATCCCACAGATTTATTTAACATAGAGTCTTAGGAATATTTTACTAAAATTATTCTATACATGAAGACACACTTTTAAAGACCATTAGTACTGTGTTTATAGTGAGATCTGCCAGGTTTTTAATGGAATTTTACTGGATCACTTTTCCCTCTGGTTTGTCTACAAGGATGAGGACAAAATATATGTCAAGTCAACTGCTAACCCTTTCTTGCACTAACTGATAATTGCTTAGAAGTTTACTTGCTTTTGTGGTGTGTGTCCCTGTTGTAATTTCAACTGTATAGGATTTAGAGCTATTATACTTTCTGAGTGACATAATTCTGGTTTTATTCAATTATTCTTTAAGGATTTAACATGTGCTCATTCATTTAAATTGCTGTTTTTACATTGTTGATGTTTTGCGGTCTTTGTGAAATTTAAAAAGATATTGATTATAAAATATGTATAAGATATACATAGATGGATAGATGATACAGACAATAGATATGAACATAAATAGAAGAGAGAGAGAGAGGTGAATTGGTGGAAAGAAAACAAAGTCCAACTGGATTTAGACAGAATATTAATGGCACAGAAGAGAATATGAACTTTACATCCATATTAAATTCCTTTGTCTGCCAAGTCTAATAAGAAAGATGCAGAGTCTTAGGTAAATGCTGAGCATATGGTGCTAGAATACTGGGACGTAATCAGTTTAGAAAATCCTGATACTACCAGGGATCGTTGAATAACCTGCCTATACTCTGTCCAGGAAGAAGGTTTTATCTTTTATTTCCTGGAATGTAAGCAAATTTCCTTCAAGGGAAAGAAAGATACTTGTCCTGGAATATGGCCATATGTTAAGAAATCTGTTCACGGACCCATATTGAGACAATATCTCTAGCTTTCAACACTGTTAATGCCTAAGCTTGTAGATGTGCCAGAAAATGGAGCAGAATCCCCCAGCAGAGATACAGAATTATGACATGTGATGTGAATAAGTGCTCCCATCCATGATCCTGATGCTA
The DNA here is from genome assembly GCA_004024925.1 of Scalopus aquaticus. Classification (NCBI taxonomy): domain Eukaryota; kingdom Metazoa; phylum Chordata; class Mammalia; order Eulipotyphla; family Talpidae; genus Scalopus; species Scalopus aquaticus. The sequence continues at coordinate 144,343 of PVIJ01002338.1, forward strand.
GCCCATATAAAGACAGCGGTGTGCTTGAAAAAATGATGAAGGATTATATTCCATCTTTTCAGAGAAAATATTGAGAATCAATTTTGGGAATCTGGTCATCCTAGATTTCCCATTAAGTACTCTTCGAATCATATAAAGCATAGTAAGGATACTCTGCCATTCAAAGGACTGTAAAAAAGTACATCCTTGTTAGTCCTGTGTAAGCCTAGCTCTATATCCATATATCATAGATTAAGAAATGTGTTAAAGAAAACAAAAGATGACTGGCCTTGATATATTGTCTTTGTCACGAAGTAGAAGTAGCTCACTATCAAAACAATCATTGGGATCACTTAGTGCCTCCCCATGGACTTGCTTTTCTTATGTAGCTTTCTTATGTAGTTTTACCAGTAAAACTTCATTGCTGCTAGAAAACAAATCATATAAAAACAGAATTTGTGTTGAACTAATGGTATGTGCTCTCCAGACTTTATAAATCTAGCATTTTCTTCAAAATGCAATAAAATATTAAAGTAAAATATGCAAATAGATCCTACACCTCTATGCCATCCCCCAGAAGCAGTATGTTGTACTTCCTGAAATGCAAATCCCAGGGGCTATTAAATACAACAAGCGCATTTCTGACTTGGTTAAGAGAAATCTGAGTTTAAGATTTAGCACAGACATATCATGGTTGAATTCCTTGAATGAGAACGGAAAGGCATAGTGAATTATAGTGTAATGTAACCAAGGAAAACGATATTACAAAAGCTTCAGACTAACGTTGTAATTGGACATTTACTGAAGAATCCAACACCAAATAAAGCCTGAGTTCACAGTGCATGTTCTTTTTTTCCTCTTCTTTATTTTTACATTTACCCTTTTTCTTGTATTATATTTTTAGAGATAAAATTTAGGTTGTAAAAGATTTATCCAATTACTTATGGTGATGTAGTTTTGTTTTCCCCTAACATGGTAACATTCCTAGGGAAAGCATGAATTGTTTATAATGTATCATACATCTTGCATATTGCTGGATTTCATTTGCTATAAAATCAAATTAATAATGTTTGCATCTATGTTCACAAGGGTAGTAGTCAATAGTTTCTATTATTTTAATGACCACTTAGTTTTAGTATCAGAATAATGCTCCTGCAACATAAGGTAAGCAATACTCCATACTATTTTAATGTTTTGGAATACTTTATGTAAAATAGGTTATGTGTATAGGTCTGCTATATTCACATATGAATATATTCATATATGTTAACACATTCAATAATGTTATACATATGTGAAATGTATAGTTTAACATTATCACATATAATTTAAACCAGGGATGTATACAACATTCAAAATTAATTCAGTCATGAAATTCAATTTCTTAGAAAGAAAAAAAAGCCATTTCAGTAGATGCAATAAGATCACTTGAAAAATTCAAAATCTTTTCATAATAATAAAGAAAATTAGCATATTAGAAATAAAAAGACATCTCAATAAATGAGTAGGTAAACCTATTACATATCTTACACTGGGAAAAATCTGCTTATAATATTTATTATTCTTAATAACTTTAGTTGAGTGTAAAGTGACTGGCATGTGCCTATAAAGAAAGTATGCAGTTTTATGTGAATTTGATGGGTAGGCAATAGCTGATGAGAAGTGCTTGCCTCTGGGTGATAGAGACCAATGTAAAGGGAACACAAGACAACTTTTTGAAAGGAAGGACATGTTCTATACCTTGATTGCAGATTTATTTACATTTGTCAAAACTTTTATACTCCGTCTGTACATATCCTATTACAGTCTGCACTTAGATTTCCCTGAATAAAAAAACAAACCAATAAAAAACAAACTAAGCACATAAATGAAAGTTAACAAATTAAAAAATAACTCCCTGAATAAGAGTCACCTATTTTCCAGCACATTGAATAACAATATTGATCAATTTTTAACTTTTTATAACATCAGTTAATATTTCTTACCTGCATACATTTATCTTAAATGCATTTATAAGAGGATTATATATAATATAATCAAAGGATGAAATAAACCTATTTTATATAGATTTTATTATAGGGATATTACGAAAGGAGAATAGAGCTAATAAGAACATCTTGTTCCCATTTTCTCAGATATACAGCTCTGCTAAAAATAGGTTTCCACAGAAACACCTACTGCTTATCAAAGTCTGAGCCAAGAAAATCTCAAATGTACTATTTTTTTTAATCCAACTGAAACTGTGATTGAAAAGTTTTCTTTCATTGTCTTTTTCAATATTCTTTTAATTTTCCCAATTCCTCTGAATCCTCACCAAAAGTATCTTTATTTGGGAAGGACTCCCAAGTGTTCGGTGTTCTCAAACCTTACTTTTCATTCTCTTAACTTCATTCCTCAACTGAATCTTCAAAAAAGTCTTTTAACTGCAGTGTCAGTTACCCTTGCTATATCATGATAAAAGAATTATAAATGTAAACTGAATTATACTAAAAATATTTTATATTAAAACTTTATATTAAATATTTTGTTATTTTTGTTGTTAATTAGTTGAAGGAGAACACAGTTATGTTCATAGTTTATCTGACCTAGGTCTTAATTTCTTATTTAGGGCATATTATATGGATTAATGACAAATAACTCAGTATGTTCTACCTAATATAGGAAACAGAATCCTGTCTCAGAAGATGCAGGCAATTGTGCCAATGAAAAACCTAAAAAGAACAGAAGGATCTACCTCGCCAGTCCTCGAATCCAGTTAGCCACAAAAACTGCTTAATTCTATGTCCTAGATCTTTCTAATAGCCATAATATGTGTGTGTGTGTATATATACATTTCAGATCCTATTACCTTTTGTATTCACTTTGTTTTGATCAAAGCCCCAGTTTTCATCTTTTTCACAGCCTTCGTGCACAACATATTTCTCTCCATCCTCAAATTCTTCAGTGATAGTCTCTTTTTTTTCTCTCCTTAACTAAATCTGCAAGATGGCTCAAATGATAATTAAAAGCTAATAATCTTATAGAAGTAGAATAGACTGTAACATGATTTACTGGAATGATAACAGTAGATTTGTAAATAGTCTGCTGGCAGTTAACAGATGTTGATGACATACAGGAAGACCTAACAAGTCAGATTCTTTAAGCTATCATTGTTACTGCCAAAGCATCAGACAGCTAATCTGTTAATTGAATTAAGAAAATTAATCCAGTGATTTGTTTGCTGTGTTTGAAGTTGAAAAATATAATTTATGTATGGTTGGCTTTGTCTGGAAAATTTCTAACTTAGAGCTTTGAAATATGTGTTGTGTAACAAATGTTCATTGTTTATTGTCTTTACTTAAACATTAATAGACTAATTAAACAAGGTGCTACATAAGCTACAACACTCTGGTTTTATTACATATACTTAATACTATTTTGTTTATATTATTGCATTATATATTTAAGAATTGCCATTGTACATTCTCAGAATGCTGTGGGATCATTTATTAGTTTGATAAATATAAACAATAAAAACCAGGCAGTTTATTGATAACCACACATAATATATATAAAGAGAGAGAGTGTGCTTCTCTTCTCTCTTCTCAAATGTGTGCTTCTAGATTTTAAATAAGAACAGCATGTACTTTACCATCATGTCTTCATACTCCCAAGATTCCTTGATCTTTTTTTTTGTTGTTGTTGTTATTTGTCTGTGGAAGTCCGGAGCATCAATCAAAATAGCATCTGAAATGGAAATGGACTATATCAGTCTCTGGATGCGAATTCTCCTGTCTTGCTTTCTTTAAGCCAGCAGATTTTCAGCCGAGTATGCCCTAGAAGTTACTTGGTAAGTTGTTAAAAAAAAAAAAAATGGTTTTCATTCCAGTTCCAGAACAATTAAATTCCCAATATTACCAATTGTGAGCTATTGATATAATCAGAGCTTCCCAAATTATTTTTCTGTGCATCCAAAGAAAACCTCTGGTCTAAACATCCTTCCCTCTCCCTCACTTGCTCTTTTCGGCGTTTACGTTGATGGTCTTTCGTCCCTAAGGCAGGCTTACACCACACAGTGACTTTCTTTTTTTTCTTCAAATGCCTATCATAAGACTGGAAGATGGCTTATTGTTTACTTGATTACTATATCAGTTTTATGCAGACAGAAGTTGGTAATTGTGAGGAAACATTCCTTTAGCCAAATCATGCTCGCCTGTGGAAACTATTTCTGATAATTATATATTTGAACACAAACCTTGTGTATGACTTAATATTACATGTGGTATTACATTTGCTTTGTAGCCCTACATGGAGGGAAATCATATATAGTCTGTCAAAACTCCTTTGCATCAGACCAGTAATGATATTAATTTCCCCTCATCTTTCAGGGTGAAATAAGCACAAATATATCATTACTATGTTTACATAAAATCACTCCTCATTTAGAATAGAAATGTTGGTAATCATACTCAAGTACCAATGTAGTAAACTCACTTTAAATCAAGGAATATTCTAAGGTTATTTCTTTTAAGTAAAATACCTCCAAAGTGTTAACATGACCTTTTCAAATAATACACCTGGTATTTGACTTTATCAAGTATGATGTCACTAAATGCACTTGTATGGTGATCTTAAATTTTTATAAACCCTGTAATAGGCAATTAATTGCTCATAGTTATTTTTTCTTTAAAATTATTTTTTCTTTGTAATTTTTCCTCATCATTCTTTTCCTGCATTCTGTATCAAGAAAACATAATTGAGAGTCTCTGCTATGCCAGGTACTGGCATTGTAATTATGCTTTTCTCAGCAGAAAAGCTGGTGGATTCGCCATAGAAAGTAAAGTATTAATTTATAATATGATAATTGTGCTAAAAAAGAAACAGTGTGATATGACAGAATGGGTGAGAGTGTTTAGAAAGACTGAGGGTGCTGGGGTGTGACCTGCTGAGCTGGTCTCAAGCTAACTCTTAAATGATCAGTTGGCATTCAGGCTAGTAGATTACAATACATACCCTTTTTAACAATTTGGGAAAGCGCTGTTGTGGAAAAATCTATTAGGATTATGGCAGGATAAGAATCTATAGGTTAATAAATGTATATAATTTACAGAGAATTAAACATAAATCTGTACTACAGTGTTTTAGCTTCCCTTAGTGCCACATGCTTTTAATAAGCATCAACTGTGTATGAGCCATTGCAATTGAAATTTAAGCATTCAAAAGCATGAATTATGCAAATCACAAGTTGAAAGAGTTGGAAAGGCAATAGTATTTTTGGATACATACCATACATTTTTAACAGAACACTCTTCATATTCAATACATTTTTTCTAATTTGAACTATTGAATCCATTTCGTAGATGTGGAAGCAGAGCACATGCAAAGTTAGACAAATTACCAAATATCACAGGATATGTGTGAAAGTTGATTCACACCAAAATCTTTTTATTCTAAAGCAGATTTTGTTGGTATGTTTGCTTTCCCCCTAATTTAGAAATTCATCAGAGATGCTGAGAGCTCCAAAGACACTCTCACAGACTGTACTTGTCAGTTGCAAATACACATTTCTTTTACATATTTACGCTTTTAAATTGTACACAATGGAAGACAGGATAGATGCTATGTTGCCTGCGAAGCTTCATTTTCACTTTAGTCTAGGCTGTAAGACCACAGAGTAGGGTCTAATTGCAAGAGTGACAGAGAGAGGAGAGTCAATGAGTGATGGGCAGAGGCAGTGAGAAATGTGATTAGGATAATTTCAAGATTTTAAGTGGTCAGGTATTTTGGCAATTATCATGGCAATTTCCAGGTGCCCTTTTATCACAACATTCTTGAGTCACAATTTAGAGAGCATGGTCGTCTCCAGGAGAGGCTATCTGAGGAAACTGAATTAAGACGTAGCATCAGTTAGAAATATATTGACATAGACCTCAATCTGAAATTGTCTCTTAAGTCACTTGATAACTTTGTACATATGCAAACTGAAAAGACATTTGGTATCTTTGATAATCTATAGAACAAGAGCTCCTAAAACTGATATATATATCTATCTATAGGTGTGATACTTGTTATGTAAAATGTCTTGTCAAATGCATAGAAGATCAGTGGAAGGATAATTACTAAAATGCTAAATGTGGACAACTCCAACTGGTGGAATTACAGATGGTCATACTTTCTTTATGATTTTTTCAACTGCTCAAAATCTTGCATACCCATTTTTCTTTACTTAATACAATCCACAACTATGACAACAGCTGCAAAGAAGGCAAGCTGCATGCCCCCCCTCCCCGACTGTCATCACACAGATACTCTAGGGGAGACAATTCATTCTCACTTGAATTTGCATATGGCTTTCACTCTCACTAGATCATGTTTTCCTTCACTACGCCAAATGCTCTTTGTCCATTGAAACATGGATATTGATAATTTGCACTTTCCAGAATAAGTTTTTTCAAGACACCTTCTTCCAAATCCTCCCTCCTCATGGCATGCTATTCTGTAACTCTCAGTTTTTGTCCTCTTAAGACATCATATAGCTTTGATGTTGACACTTTCAGCTCTGTGTGAAATAATCTGACATCTACTCTTTCTCTCTCTGCCTTTCTCTCCCCTCTATATGTCTATTAATCTATCTAATCTATCTACCTATCTTTCTATACATCTAACATTTATCATTTGAATTTTACATGAATAAACGAATTTCAGTTTTGCAAGATGAAGAAGTTCTAGAAATTCCCTTTACAACATTTGCATATAGTGAAAAATTCAGTGTTGTACACTTAAAATTTTGTTAAGAGGGCAGATCTCATGTTGTGTCATCAACATACACAATCATAGGGGCAGAAGGAACTGATAGAATGTGGTGCTATTATATATGTCTCTCTAAACTCATCAAATTAAACATGAAGGTAAGAACTCTATGTAATCCAGATATCCCACTGTTGAGTATAAAATAAAAAAAGAAATTGGAATCTCAGAGATAACCTACCTCCCCTATTTATTGTACTACCTTCTTTATTCCACCTTGATAAACAATAGCCAATATATGGAAAGAATTAAAATGCACATATCTAAAAAAAATTGTGGTATATACTGTCGACTGAAAGTTAATTGAAGGAAGCAAAATAAGTAAGTTTTTGTAGAATCTAAAGTGAGGACTTGAGCCAGGGAACATCCTCCAGATAACTCTGGAAATTCTGAGCTTTTCATTGTGGACTTACACATAGACAGGGAGTCTGGGAGGTATTTCAGTGGTTTTTTGTAGAGGCAAAGAAAATTTGTCCAATTCGTATATCTATCTGATGTTATCTACGTATTGAGGAAAACAAAGAGAATTATTAATATGTGTACTATTCACTCAGAGCCTTATCTTCTGGGAATTGGGCTTTTTAGTAGTCTCAGAAACCCTGAAGTCTATCTTTCTTTGAAGTTACTGACTTGCCAGGATGCAGCTCTTTTTAAGTGATGCTCTTTTTACAAAGGCGGCCTCTAGTGGAGGCAGCCTCTGCAGAGGCTCAGGCTGGCTGGCTGTGTCCTGACTCAGCTTGTGCCCCTTAGTTGAGTCCAGGAAGAGTGGTACTCTTTCAATTGGTGATTTCAATAATACATATAATGGAATATGTTTCACCTTTGGGAAAAAAAAGAATTCCACCATATGTGACAATAGAGATAAACTTGAAGAAAATTGAGTGAGATAAGACCTCAAGAGATTTTAAGTGTATAATGCAATGTGTTTTAACTACAGGTACAATGTTGCACACCAGATCTTTAGAACTAATTCATTTTGAGTAACTGAAACTTTACACACTTCATTAGCCCTGTTTTGATTCAATATTTGAGATCAAAAGGGTGTTATAGGGCCTCCCTGGTGGCGCAGCGGTTGAGCACTGCACTGTGGAGCTGTCCGCAGCGCGTGATGTGGGTTCGACGCCCGGCAGGGGAGAGTCCCACATGGTGCGGCAGACCTCTCCTGCCTGGCACGCTGTTCCCCTCAGCAGCGTGTTTCTGATCTGCCTGTTCTGCTCCCCACTCTGTCTCTGGTGAACCCTCTCGCCGTCCCACGCCTCTGGCCTGTACCCCAGCTTGTATAAATAAATCTTAAAAAAAAAAGAAACGCTTTTAAAAAAGGGGTGTTATAGTGATCACAAAGTTCAATAAATTCAGAAGAAATTTGTTTAAAAAATTAGCTCTGTCACAGAAAACCAACTCAGGTCTTAAACTCGAAAAGTAGGAATAGTGTCAAACTCACCACAAATACCATACAGTGCATCTCTGCCTGGGCATAAAGGATGCAGAAATAACATGATGGTCAAGACAGCAGAGTCTCTGCTTCAGTTTATTCATCTTTATGCCAGTAGAGGTTAGAACTGGGGATTTTCAGGTGGTCGGTGTAGCTTATACGTGCAGTGCTGTTTGATCTATGACTCGTCAAGTGCTCAGGAGTTGTGAGCCCCCTGAACACATGGAATGAATGAGTCTGACTCCAAGTCAAGGGGTTTTCCACAAAACTGCATATATCCCACAGCAAATATTGAAAATTGAAAACCATATATTAGCTGTTTTATAGGACTCAACTTTCAAAATAATCAACCCCAGGCTGCTTAATCAAGTAAGTTCAGAGAATCATCAGTTTTCATTAATATACTGTACATGCTGAGGATGAGATGAGTGGACTCTAGTTCAGGATGTGCCAATGAAAGTTTTCAAGTTTTGAAAGTTCCAGTTCCTATGTCTGTGCATGCACATGGGCCCTCAAATTCAGCCCATGTTCTCAGTTGTAAAACTCCAAAGTGTCTCAGAAAGAAATAGCAATAATTTAATGTAAAAAATCAACAACATAAATGTTACCAAGAAATATTTTCTGTCTAATAAATGTGCTTTATGTAAGCCTAGTACTTAATTCTCCCACACTTTGTGATGTAACTCATCTAACTGGATTGGGTTTAGATAGAATTCTAGACTACTCTGCTTTAGAATTTAGACCGTCCATAATCACTGGTAAAGTTCTGAGTTGCATCAAACAATCTCAAGGTTTTTCTGTTAGTTTGAATTAGCTTCTTGTTCTCTCACTTATGAACTGGCATCTTGAATTAATGTTTCTGAACTTCAGTTCACTTGTCTATGAAGGAGCAGTTCTAATGTTCTCTTTTTATTGTGAACTAAGAGAAAATGTATATAAATTCAGTATATCAGTACCTGATGCAATGTGTAGCAATTAAATATACCTGATTGAACCTGTGGTTTGGGCATAATTATATCTGATTTATCTATACATTTTAGTGACCTCAAGTTAGAGATCAAATTTTTCTTCTATAATTCTCCAATGGCTAAATGATTTTCATAATGCTTCTACTATCTTTTTGTGATATATCTCATCAGAGTACCTATACCCTGGACAAGCTTTAAATTGACATTAAATTTAAAAGTGATTTCAGCTGAACTAACACCATATCAAATTGTTGGCTAGTAACAGAATATATCAAAAAGTGTAGTCCAGAAACAATAATTTGGTAAAAATACCCATATTTGCTGGCAATATCATGTTTACAAGGTGCTCCCATTTGGGATGTTAAACCTAAATTCAATATTGCATATTGAGCAATACCCTGGCTTTATTTTCTAAAAACAATAAATTCTGTATGAAAACATTTAATTAGCAAATTTATTTATAGTGAACAATTCACATGGACAAAGTTTAGGTTAAATTACTTACTATGTAATGTATTATCCATGCTTTCATTAACAGTACAAATGATGGGTTAGTTTAAAAAGTTGTACAATTATGCTTATCTGTTAAAAAGAGCAAGTTGATCTGACTGCTTTCCAAAGCACATGGCTTGTTATAAAAAATGTACAGGGAGATGGGGATCCTATCCTAACGCTATTATGATGAAAACAGTGGAAGATGGTATCTGGCAGCTTCAGACTTTGTAATGAAGAAAAACATCACACTGATGTATGATTTTTAAAAAAACCATCACATGGTTTAGTGGTTCAGAACTGATTCAAAGAACACAAGTTGTGGAGTTACGTAAAATCACCTGATATTCTTGTTGTTTCAGGCTGAGGAAAGCTGCTGGAACATTCAACAACTCTTTTCCATAATGTTATATAGATATTCACTCCTTTATTAGAAGCATAGGGGGTGAAAATCCAATGCTGTTTTTCAATCTGCCTGACCTGTGGATGCCATACTTGTCTGGAGGTGACTAGCTGCAATTGATGATTTGCATCAAAAGGTGAGAAGAATATTCAAATAGCCTATAAGAGAACCCAGGAAATCTTTTTTCTCTCCCAAATATTTTATCAGGAAGTATGCAGGCACCACACCCCACTGCTTTGCCATGCCCCCAAAAGGTGGGATTGTCTAGGAATTGAAAATGTCCAGGATTCCAGAGTAGGTGAAGCTCCCTTATAAAGTAAATCACCCATGGGTGTCCTAGAAAGGACGTGGCATTTGATACCTTTTATAAATTTCTGGAGCAGAAATTGTGATTCTATTCTAATATCCAATTATAACTTTCTTTATCCCTTTTCGGGGGATGCAAGTAAATAAATAAAGAAATAAATATTGTTTATAGAAATTTACATCAAGGGAAAAAGTAAGCAGAATTTTCTTAATAAAAATGCAACTATCTTTTTAAAAAATATATAGAAAAGTTAACCCAACGATGTTATTTTTGTCTCTTCTATAGATCTTTAAGCGCCCCTGCTTGTGCCCTCGTGTTACTGCTGGGTGCCTTTGTTCATTCAGAGACGAGGCCTGCTCCTTCACACCATATGAACCACTTGGGTAAGTTTCTGTTTATTACTTTGAATTTTGTTATAATGCTTTCTATGCTAGGCATGTGCGTGTGTGCTTGTGTGTGCGGTATGTCTATGTTTGGTGTATCTTTCCTAACAGTCATAAACTTAAGGAACCTAAGACAGTCTAACTATAAAAAGTAGTTCAATGGGATTTAAACTTGAAATAATGTCACTAGCTATTGAATTAGCCATCACAGCAACATCATGAGGCAAGACAATTAGTATCTCGTCATAGGTCACTTATGGCCCAGGATGCACTGTGAGAAAGGTGTCCTCAGGCGATTCTATGTTGTGTGAATGACACGGAGTAACGGTGCCGAAGTAGAGCCAGGGCCCGCTGCACTCACTGGCTGTACATCCCAGCTTCTCGGATCCACCACTGTGGAAGTGTGTTGATGATTTATCTATACATTTGATGAAGGAGTGCTATTTTACAGCCGCGGGGAGCCTGGAGACAATCTGGTAGTTTGCCCTGGCTCCTCTTGGGTCATGAGTAGCCGGCACCGTGTTGAAGGAAGATCAGGCTCCCAGCCATCAGGATGCAGAACAGACATCCTTCCCTCTGTCTCCTGGGCTGGAACGAGAGTGAGCACAATACCTCCACCTCACAGCTCTTCAATTCCCCTCCCATTTCCCTCTAAATAAGCAAATTCCAGAAAGAAATTAGCAAAGCGAAATTTGGAAAATGGATGTGGGCTGGTTTGCAGTCATTTTAGTAACATGCTTCATAAGCATCTGTTGATTTCAATGACATTTACAATTGTTTTCTAAAATATTTTATTTTTTAAAAAATTGTGTTGTATTTTATTGAGGCACATTGACTTAAAATACTGTATATGTTCCAAAGACTCACGCCTCTTCAGAAGTATGTTGCCATGTCCATACCCACCACAATCCTCCACCAAGGTTCACTGACTCAATTTTTTGTGTATGGGGAAAATTTTTGAAAGTTACTGTCTTAGCACCTTTAAAATATTGCAATACTGTGATGGATGTGTTTACTAAATTTATTGTGGTTATTATTTGGCAACATATACATGTATGCAATCATGTAGAATACATACCTTAAATGTATGCAATGTTATATAGTCATAAAATCTGGAATATTTATGAGAAAAAACCCACAAACACTAATTCTTTTTTTATAACATTTACATGACTCTATAGAAATATTTCAGTAGTCTATGCATTTAATATAAACCACATTTTTTGTATTAAAGCTATAAATGGAAAATAAAATGGAATATACAACAATTTAGGAGAAAGGCAGTCACTTAAAATCACCAAATGACTGAAGTGTAAAATGATATAATTATCACAGCAATACATTTTGTATTATTTTGAGTAGATAACTTTAGGAACTCTCAAATAGAAATTGTTTGAAATGATCAAAGTAGACATGCAAATAACTGTCCTATGAATGAAATAGTCATCTTATAGAAAAATTCTCTTTTTGATGTCTGAATGCTGTGGATGTTGGTATGTGATGGTCCACTATCATAAAGATTTAAGTAGCAAAGATGTATCTCTTAGAAACCTTTACAAAGCTCATTTGCAGAATTATGTGAAGTAAACTGAACAAGAAGGAAGATGCAACTTAAAAGGCTTTTGGCCCATTTAATCCTCACTTAGAGACTTTTGAAGCATTGTCTATTTATGCATTAGTTTATTAAAATGGTTTTATATAAAAATTTCTATAATGTATGCCTATAATCTGTACTTGACAGACCAAGCACAAAAATTCACATTGGTTTAAAGTCACATATTAGCCTATATATTTTAACTGAAAACTGTTTTCACTATTCATAAAGGCGCTATTTAAAAATTTATACCTCAATAGATCAGGGATTTATGGTCCTCTATATTAAGTCATCTCTACACATTAAATGTGAGTTAAATTTTAAGTTGAAATGTTTGGCAATTAAATGCAATAGTAAAAATGTAAAAAAAAAATCCCTATGGATATCTATTTATAAAGATTGATGTGAAAGAAATGTGAAACTATGTGACTATTTTGGTCTACTCTCTTTGTGAAACTCTCAATAGGACATTTGCTCCCTAATTACTTTCCTTTCATATTAAGATCTTCAGCAGATATTGCTGTTTATTATGATAATACTACCTGACAATTTCCAAGTTATTTCCCACATTATCATTCAAACTTTCACCCCCCACCAAAAAGTGTGAGATTAATAAAACAGATATTTGTAAGTAGGAAAATAAGGAATCAAATCAAGGATACTCCACAATTGCAAACATTAAGCATTTATTATCAAGTAATTTTTAAATTTAAAATATGAATAACAAAAACAATAGAATAACACCTGCCATTTTTGGACTCTCACTGTGTGCTAATCACTTTAAAGACATGATCTCAAATCATCACCTCAATGATAGCATGACACCTTAGTCATGGGCGCTGTTATTGCTAAATGTTATGTTTTGGTTTCAGGAAGTCAAGTTTCTTGTCAATGATCAAGTGATTAGTTCCTATCTGAAACAGGAAAAAATTCCTCTTATAAAGAGATCCAAGCCAATATCATTCCCATTTTTCTATACTGTTTCATCTAATTATTTTAATAAAATTATTGTGCTTGCATACTTTCACAAATAAGGAGGCAAAAATCTTAAAAAGGTTAAATAGCAACTTATATTAGTTGAAATTTGAATTTAAATCACTCTTTGATAACAAAATAAAATATTTCCATCTAAATGATACATTGCAAGCAAATGCTCTAAGAAAATCGATGGAGAGGATCATGTCTATTAGACATTTCTCATTAAGCATTGGGTAGCGATCAATGGACCTAAAATGCATGAAGCAAGAAGGAAGAAAAATGATGGTGATATATAATGTGTTTTGAAAAATATTAGTTTAATGTTTCCTTGTTTTTTTTCAGATTCGATTAGAACTGTAGAATCGGTAGTAACATACTCACACTGCCTGGATCAGTGAATTTCCTCAGACCCTGTATTTAAGGACTGGATTTCACAAATCCAGCATTTTCCTTCCACTCGCTTACTTCTTTTCTCGCAGCTACCTGAAGTTTCTGTCCCCACATAGACCATGTTACACCATTTTTTCATGATAGTTGATTTTTTGACCTCGATTAGGAACTTTTCTAAAATCCTAAATAAAACCTGATTTTAAAATAGTTGATATTGCTTTTAATAATTAACTTGAGGACATTAAGTAGGACATTTAAAGGTACCCATGGGTCAGGTTTTTAAAAGATTAGAAAGACAAAGATGGATGACTAGGTCCATATTTAAGTTCTAAAAAATGGAAGATGCAGACTCTGCCAGCAATACAGGGTTCACAGGTAGACCTAGTAGATATTTACATTAAAATTTAATTAGTTGCAAAAACATTAACCTCACACCAGGCAGAATGTGTAAATGGACATGAGGCTAAAACTGTGTTTTGAATCAAGCATTACAAGCAGTTGTGTTTACCTGGACAATAAGTCCAAGAGAAAGTATAGGGTCTCAGGACACAAGAAAAGTTAGAGTTAGCTTTGCTAAATTCACTTAGAAACATACACACAAACAGACACACACACACAAATTGAAGCATTTTTGCTCTCTTTAAATATTTTGAGGGATGAGCGTGGAGAGAGAATGCTTCTCAGTAACTCCACAAAAGATGTACCAAGGGCTAATGAGGAACATAGAGGCACATAGAAGACATCTGTGGTAAGTATGGCTGCTAAACAATGCTAAAATATTCACCACAAATAATGTTGAAATGAAAATGTCATGTAAATCTATGAAAAAAAGGTAGAATTAACTATGTTGAAACATTGAGCGATATGGTGGAATATTTCACTAGATGATTTCTCTTTCCTCATTATTTATCTTCATATTAAGAGAGAAAGCAATATGAAAACACCTGGAATCAATTATACATGTAAAAATCAATCTAAAATACTGAATTTTTAAAGGTCTTTAGCATCTTTCTTATGTATTCCAATGGATATATTTCACTGAATTGCAAAACTTTGTAGCTTACTAATCCAGTTTATTAGAGGAAAACAATCTTTTGAAATGTTTTCATACTTACTCTGTAAAAACTGTCAGGATAAGGAAATTATAATGGAAGCAAAGTATTAAAAAAGCAATTAGAAAGTGACATGTTATAAATAAAAAATGCAAGCTTTTATGAGAGTGTCAAATTTAATATTCATATAATATGCCAGTTTAGAAAAATGTTGCCAAAATGTGACATCCAGCTCCTTTCTCCTTGATGAAGTTAAATTTTCAGAATTTTGTGAGTTGATATGGGTATAAATATTTTGTCTTATTATATATGTATTTTATTATATATCTATCTTATTATAATACGTATATATTGCTTTACTTTTTATTTCTGTCACAAAGCTAAAGACCATATTGTTTATTCCACATGTGTCCAAATTATGGACATTCTCTCAGCTCTCCTTTCCACCCTCATATTGTGTATTTCCAGACATTAGGGTTTAGTATAATCAAATATTTAATATGTGTCATGTAAACATATTGGATTATAGTTTAGGTACTATATGCTTTGGTTTCATGATTTGAAATGAGGCAAAAACCACTTAAAGGTGATGTTAGTATGTCTTTTCTATAATATATTTTATGCTAAAGAAACAAAAATACATCTTTGATTTTTAGTAAAGGTATTCCATACAAACCTACAAGTATTATTTCGTCTTCAGGTAACTTCCATTTTGCTAGACCTAAGTTAAAAAATAATATATGTTTAAGTATTCTAACCACTCCCCAACCTTTTATAAAATAACTGAATTGTTCCTGATGCATCACATGTACATGACTAGGTTGAACTGCTTTTATCTTTTATCCAAGGTTCCCTTTGGCTAGTCTGAAATCTGTGGATGTCTTCGAAGGTGTGGCAGGTATGACTTTGAGTAGACTCAAGAGCATGGTCATCTTAAAAGCTTCAGCATTTATCAGCATAACACATTCATTTTCTTGCCCACCTATGTAACAGTGTTTATTGTCTCTTTATTTTTGCAGTTCCTAAGCACAGATATTTCAGTGGCCCCAAATTGCAAAGTGAAAGTTCAATAAGATTTGTTTTTTTAGGAGTATATGTAGATATTTCCACAAGATATATTTTTAAATTATGTATAATTACAATAGACTATTCATTACTTTAATGTATTTAAAATGTATTTACCTCTTATTATATGAAATGCATATTTTCTTAAAGCATTTATTTTTTCTCCTTAAAGTATAAATATGGTTTCTGAGTGGCGTTTGTATGCTCAGCGCTTCTGAACTTCACAGAAAATGCTGACGTGTGGTCAAATTTGTAACTAAACTTTTGCTCTAAGGTCACTTAGTCTTCAGTGATTAAAAATGCTCAAGGATGCACTTCATATTAATCTTGGGGGGAGCATGGATTGACTGACCTCTGCTGAAATTAAGTATAATTCAAAAGTTGCATCGTTCTTAAAAGCAGCATTATTAAAAATGTTTGTCCTCAAATTATTTTTCATCTTGTTACTTTTATGTGTAGTTCTTATTTTGATTTAATACATTATGTCCTACAAAAAGAACATTGATAAATGTATTCAAACTGAAAATAGTTCCATAACAGCAACAAGAAAAAATAATAGCTCCAATTCATATGGTCCCTTCTCTAAGATTTAAAACATGCTTTGGTGATAGTTTTTCTAATCTGTAAAATATCCCTGAAAACATTGCGTTATTTTACTGATGAGGTTACTACACCAAGGTCGCTGAGCAAGAAGCAGCAAGGTTTTATTTGTATATAGTCTAGTTTATGCTCTTCTTTCCAAGTTATACTTTCTTCAATAAAGCCAAAATGTAGTTAAAACATGTCCTTAGTATGTATTTGAAAAGGGACATATTCTTTTGACCTTTGTCAGCTATTAACGACAGCACAATGAAGTCAAACTTAGGCTCCTGAATGTTCTCATATAATAAAAATAATAATAATACTAATAATAACAACAACAACAATGACGATGATGATGATGACTGGGTAGGAGATTTGCCTGCCAACTCAGACTAATTGCTGATTTCCAGATATTCTTGGAAGCATTAATTTAAAGTGATTTTTAATGTGATTTCATTTAGGTATTTTATTAGGTTCTGTGGAGAGAAAATTTTCACATGATTCTGATGCTCTGAAGGTTATAATCTTTAATGCCTACATCTGGAGGATGTCGGGAAACAGGTGCTGAAACATTTTCATATTTTACCTTGACAAAAATAGACTATGAGGTGTGGGATTTTTGTTTTCTGTTTTCAGGACCTGAATGAATTTTTTTTACATGTTTCATATGGGGAACATTTCAAGAGAAAATAGGTGAGACATCTGAGTTCAGACAAAGAAAATTTCTGTGAACTATTAACAAACTAAGTTTGATGAAAAATGTCACTGAATACCTGGTGGAGATGGAGCGTCAGTTAGATTAGCAGCTTCTGAGTGACATAAGGACCTGAGAAGCAGGACATATTGTTTTTGATAAAAATGCTGCATGATCCTGGGACACCCTCATGGACCGGCAGGGTATTTATGCATCTCTGTTTCTTCATTTTAAAAAGTGCTTACAAAAATATAAAATTCTGGAGCTGGAATGGTTTAAACTAAGTGAAATAAGCCAAAAAGAGAAAGATAAATACTGGATGGAGTCACTTATATGTGGAACATAGTGGAACTAAACAAAAGATCAAAGAGAAAATTTAATACCAATCCTTGAAAGCTGACCATAGATGTGAGATATCCAGGTAAGGAGGAGGAGGGGTAAGAATGGGGGAGCCCAGTGTACTGTAGTGGAGGATTATGGGTGCTTTGGTGGTGGGAAAGCTACAGTGACCATATCTGAGGGGAGAAACCCTATACGGGCACAATATTAACAAGGATATGAAACAATGGTACCTCATTAAAAAATACTTAAAAATTTAAAAATATATAAAAATCAAGATTTTAATGTGGGCATTACATGAATGCATGCATATAAATCCTATAAATGAATAATCTGTCAGGAACTATAATTTATTTATTTTTTTTGCAGACATAATGGCAAGTGCATTTCTGTACTTGCTTTGTTATTTTCTTTTCTTTTTTTAATATATATTATTATTGTTATTTATGTCTTTTACATATTGTATTCCCCTTGGGTAGCCCACCACCAATTCACCCGTGATCCATCTCCATGGTCCCTTGTGTTCTTTTCTATTCCATTTTGTGCCCTTTTCCTTCCCTCCCCCCACCTCCTCCCCCCACCCCGCTGATTGTCTCTCTCCTATTTGGTTTCCTTATAGTCCTCTTATAAGGGAAACCATTCGATATTTTTCTCTTTCTTTCTGGCTTATTTCACTGAGTATGATTCCTTCTAATTCCATTCATGTCGCTGCAAATCGCATGTGTTTATCTTCTTTCCATGATGAATAGTATTCCATTGTGTATATGTACCACATCTTCTGGATCCAGTCATCTATTTTTGGACATCTGGGTTGCTTCCATACCTTTGCTATTGTGAACAGTGCCGCAATGAACATACGGGTGCATGTATCCTTTCGGATTAGTGTTTTTGTGTCCTTTGGGTAAATTCCCAAAAGTGGGATTTCTGGGTCGCATGGAAGCTCCATGTTTAGCAGTTTGAGGAATCGCCATACAGCTTCCCATAGTGGTTGGACCAGTTCACATTCCCACCAGCAGTGTAGAAGAGTTCCTTTTTCTCCACATCCTTTCCAGCATTTGCTATTGCCTGTATTTTTAATGTGTGCCATCCTCACAGTGTGAGGTGGTATCTCATAGTGGTTTTGATTTGCATTTCCTTGATTATAAGTTATGTTGAGCATTTTTTCATGTATCTGTTGGCCATTTGCTTTTCTGCTTTGGAGAAGTGCCTTTTGAGCTCTTCTGCCCATTTTATGATTGGGTTATTGGCTTTGTTTTTGTTGAGTTGTGTGAGTTCCTTGTAAATTTTTGTTATTAGTCCTTTATCAGATGTATTGTGTGCAAAGATCTTTTCCCAGTTGGTAGAGTGTCTGTTGTTTTGGTTAATGTCTCTTTTGCTGTACAGAAGCTTTTTATTTTGATGTAATCCCATCTGTTTATCTTGTCTTTCACTTCCTTCGCTTTGAGGGATGTGTCTTTCAAGAATTTGCTGAGATGTATGTCGTGTAGAGTTTTGCCTATATTTTCTTCTATACATTTTATGGTTTCAGGTCTTACATCCGGGTCTTATATCCATTTTGAGTTGACTTTTGTGCAGGTTGTGAGGTAGTAGTCTAGCTTCATTTTTTTGCATGTGGCTGTCCAGTTTTCCCAGCACCATTTATTGAATAGGCTGTCCTTGTTCCACTGCATTTTCTTTGCTCCTTTGTCAAAGATTAGTTGTTCATAGATATGTGGCTTTAATTCTGGGTATTCCATTGGTCTTTCTGTCTGTTTTTGTTCCAGTACCATGCTGTTTTAATTATTATGGCTTTGTAATAGAGTTTGAAATCAGGGAGTGAAATTCCTCCGTTCTCTTTCTTTTTAGTTCGGAGGGCTTTAGCTATGTGAGGTTTTTTTGTGGTTCCATATGAATTTCATCAGTAGTCGATCTATTTCTTTGAAGAATGTCATTGAGATTTTTATTGGAATAGCGTTGAATCTGTAAATTGCTTTTGTTAGGATTGCCATTTTGATAATGTTAATCCTTCCAATCCATGAGCAGGGGATGCCTTTCCATCTTCTTGTGTCTTCTTCTATTTCTTTCAACAGAGTTTTGTAGTTTTCTTTGTATAAGTCCTTTATGTCTTTTGTTAGATTTATTCCCAGGTATTTTATTTTTTTGGTTTCGATTTTGAAGGGGATGGATTTCTTAATTTCTTCTTCTTCAGATTGGGTGTTTGCATATAGG